>JAWNOY010000404.1:0-12352 GCA_035045545.1 Drosophila gaucha
TATATTAATTATATTAATTATTTATATTATTGATTAGCAAGACGAGCTGAGTTGATATAGTAATGTCCGTCTGTCTGTCTTCCCGTTTTTCCGTCTATATGGATCAACAATCTCCTTCGACACTATTAGAGCTACAGAGCTGAAATTTCGCACACAAGCTCCAATCTGCTGCAGGCATTGTATATCCTATACACTACTAAATCCTATAGCTCCCATTGGACAGATCAGCTTTAAGTTTAAAACATTTATTAAAATCGCAGGGTCCCCAAGTCTGGCGCCAGTTGTAACGTTCGTGTGTTCGCCTTCTATGGGCACACTTGGCTACGTGATTAACAATTTGCGGCTTTTCGAGTGCGATACGTCTCTTGTGCACTCAAAGGATTCGCTCTGGGGACTCCAGACTATCGCCATGATACACTTCTGTATACTCCGGCGATCCGCACGGATATCATACAGGCTCTGCTTCTGCTGGATTCACCTCGAGCACTAATACGTTATCGTAAGAGACAACGTACTCACTCCGAGTACGCACGGCTAAGCCGCAAATAGCACCCACACACTCCAAGATTCGCCAAAACTTCCTATCTGCTAAAGCTGCCAACCAGAGTCCTGTCTTGGTGGCAGTTGTTGCTGAGCGTTCTTCTGCGTAAGGTCCTGTGATTTCTTTCATTCCTAATTTCTCTATCCCCGCTGTCGGCTGCATTTCTCCTTTATATGTCAGCGGTAGGCCCTGCGTCGTGCTGGAACGGGGCCTGCTTATGATGCTCGTGCCCAATTAACGGTTCCATCGCGTGATCATCCAGAACCTTCCATCCAGCAGGCCCCGGTCGCGATCGAAGCAAGGCCAGCTGCTGGCATATAAAAGGAGAAAGGCAGAAGAGGGGAGAGAGAAATTACAAGTGAAAGTGAACAAACGTGAAAGAACAAGTCAATGCAAGTGAGAGTGAAAAGTGATCATCCAGGGACATCGAGGGATACACAAGGACATCGAAAGACATCGAGGAACATCAAAGGGCACCACAGGACCACACACAGAAGAGTATCTAGCAACAGTATTGTACTCGGAAAGCCGGAGTGCGTCGCAAACGCGAATCATGCCCATAATAGGCGAGTCCTTGCGGATAGCAGGAGCACCTCAGGCAAGATAACAGCAACAGTAAACAATACACAAACATTAGCCGATCGAAGTACAAAATATACCGCTCACACTTAAACATAACTAAGACTTATTATTATCGTAGGTGCCTACAATTATAAATATTGTTTGCACGAACACACAGTCGACTGAAACTCAGCCCGGCTTGAACTCGGCCCACATAGCGCGTCGATAGTGATGGTATAGAAATAGACCGGAAAACTGTCGACTGTGTGTCGATTTTCGCCAGCTCAACGGCAGATCGTTAAAAGATGCCTACAAGTTGCCAGGAGTGCATCATATTTTGGACCACTTGCGAGAGGCGCGATTCATTACAAGCCTGATGGATAAATCTAGCCGGCCACTGACGGCATTCACAGTTCCAGGAAAGGGACTATTTCCATTTGCCATTGGGACTCCGTTGCAGAGTGCATTGGATCGCGTCGTTGCTCCAGAGATGATGCCGCATGCGTTTGCTTACTTTAACCATATAATTATGATTGGGAAAACTCGCCAGGAGCACATGGACAACCTGAGGGAAGTATTTTAACGGCTACAAGCAGCCAACTTGAAAATGAACATCGACAAGTGCGTTTTTTTAAGAAGGAGCTGAAATATCTGGGCCACAAAGTGACGGGGAATGGAATACGGACGGACCAAGAGAAAGTAGCTGCAATCGCAGAATTGAAACCAACTGAGGCAAGCTGAGGCAATACGTGGGAGTGGCATCGTGGTATCGCCGATTTGTCCCAGACTTTGCAACAACAGTGCATCACCTCAATGCGCTACTGAAGAAAGGTACCAAGTGGGATTGGACAGAGGAACGGCAAAAGGCTTTTGAGACTGGTAAAGCCAAATTGACAGAATCACCACTGTTGTCATGCCCAGATTTCTCAAAGACATTTTGTTTGCAAACGGATGCTAGAAATTATGGACTTGGCGCGATATTGACGCAAACATCAGAGGATGGGGAGCGAGTCATGCTCGTATGCCAGCAGAGCACTCAATAGTGAGGAGCGGAATTATTCTGCAACCGAAAAGGCGTGCTGGCGATCTGGAAGCTGATGTCATATCTAGAGGGATACCACTTCATCGTGATAATGGATCACATGGCTATGAAATGGCTTAACTCTATTGAGAGCCAGTCAGGTAGGATTGTCAGATGGGCACTGGAGCTGCAGCAGTTTGACTTTGAGGTCAAGTATAGAAAAAGCATCTTGAACGTCTTGGACGAGGAGACATGTCGGGTACTAGTGGACACTGAGGGGCAGGCGAGCGACCAGTATTATTGGATCCAGAAGCTACGGCGGAAGCTGGAAATTCCCGAACTATATCGAAGAAGTGGGAGAAATTTATGTGGCTGCTTTTAAACTATGCGTACCAAAAGGCAAGCGAGCACAAGTACTGAAAGAGAACGCAGCGGCGACGAGACACCTGGGGTGGCAGATCGCTACTATTGGCCCGGCTGTCAAGACGCTGACACAGATCCTTGAGAAGCCATGGGCCTCCGTGTGCGCCACTTCGTGGCACCACTGCCGAGGTCCAAGCATGGGAACACCATGCTGTTCCGTGTTCATCGACAGGTTAGCCAAGTGGACAGAGATGGTGCCACTACGAAGTGCGAGTACAGCGACGCTGCAGAAGGCATTCCACTCATCAAGAACAATGGTTCACCAGTCGGGCGTTCAAAACGTTTTTGTAGGAGCTCGACATAAAACATCAGCTGACGGCATTATACACGGCGCAAGAGAACCCTACGCAGCGTATAAACAGAACAGTCAAGACAATGATTGCACAGCAGTGTCTCAGCATCGACTGGGTATATCGACAAAGTTGGCAGAGGTGTTCCAGGTCGTGAGGAGCAGCCTAGAGAAACCTGCACAGGATTAGGCGACGCACTACAATCTGCAGCGGCGGCAATGGAAACCGGCCATTGGGGAATAGGTGTGGGCAAAGGAACGACACCTGTACAATACTGCAGACGGCTTCGCAGCAAAACTAGCTCCACGGTATGGAGGGCCGTATACAGTGGTCAGCTTCATCTCGGCTGTGATTTGCAAAATCGCAACAGGAGCGGACAAGCGGACGAGGACTGCTCATACAGCCGACCTGAAGCCATCCAAGCAACAAGTTGTTAAAAAAAAGGAGGGCGAAAACTTAAACATAAAACATCAGCTTGAGTGGTTAAAAACAGGAGAAATTAAAATATCCCTAAAAAATAGTAAATAAAATTTTAATAAGTGCAATGATAATAGTGTAGCAAGTCCCAACATAGTTGGATCAACCGTCTCTAGGCACAATGAAAATAAATTGCCAAATCTAGCACTGCTCGCAAGCATTAGCAATAACAAAGCACATGACAATGTGAGCAAGAGCTAAATGCGCTCACCAATACACGCACAAGCCAAGAGGGAAAATCGCGAACATGCAAGACGAGCAGCGAAGTAAGAGTGCAAGGAGCTGCTGGAAGCGCAGGAGAATGTAAGAAGGTGCGAATATACAAAACGGACAACAACAAATACACGCACCTCTACTCGCGTGATTGTTTGAAACAACAACGTCTGAGGCGGCAATCTAATGCACGCATCTCTACTCGCATACTTTGTATGCAAAGAACAGCATACAAAACGGTCACTAACAACATCTGACATCTATGGCGAACAGGAACCGAATTTGACAACAACAAAATGCAAGGGTAAAAGGAAACGCGCGGGTGTAAGAAGAGTACGACTGCTAGGTAGAGACATCGTCGAGTAACCGCTAGACGCCATCGACGCCTACACACACGGCCGCGCTGCGACAGAAGGGTATAAAAAGGAGACACAGGCACGAGGTCTATTCGATCAAAAAATGGAGCACGCAAAACAGGAAGCAGCTGCCGGTGACCCGAACTACGGCGTCGCTAAGGTTGGCCGGTTCGCCAGCGATTCTGCTGGAGCTGCAGGCGGACGAGGAGAGTCGGGTAACCGAATGGGCGTCAGAGTGTGGGGCACGCCGGAACGTGTACCGACGGCGCTCCTCCCGGCCTACATAACGTTGTGGACATCGGCGAACATGGAGAAGCCGTCACCAGTATCCTGGGCACGGGCAAGCTCAGTGAGCAGCGGTGGAACGGGAGACAGGATCGTTATCTCGTCGGACTCAGAACCAGAGGCAGGGCCGGAACCAGCAACGGCGGCAATAAAAGGGAAGTCGATGCTGAACGCTGGCTTAATATGCCACGATGTGAACGTGGAGGTGTGCTGGCGGGAGCCGGTAGAGGCTTGGCCGCCCGGGTTCTCGCAGGAGGAGCAGCAGCAGCACCAGCAGCAGCCTCAGCAGCAGCAACGGCAGTGGGACCAAAAGGAGTAGAGGCCAATACGATTGCCAAGTTGGCCGACGCTACAACTGCAGCAATTGGAACCGACGCCTCCGGGACCGAGACGGCCCGCACTACGACGACAGGCATCGTAGCCGGAAGCCGGGCCAACGGGAGAGTGATATATGATGCTACTCTGAGGGGAAGTAAAAGGTGGTTGGCCCCGAGAGCGGACAGGCGGAGGCTGGAAGGAAAACGTAAAATATGTAATTCCTACATATTTTGGGTTAAGTTTTTTGAAAAGTTCTTCCCTTGTGCACACAGCGTGGTCCGTCACAGTCAGCTGATCGCAAAAACAGCGGATCACTGTTAACAGCAGATCATAGATAACCGCGGCTTGCTGTTAACGAGAGCGTAAAAATGCGTCACAGAACGCAATACTGCGTCATGGCACTGCTTGCTGTAACAGCGGGACCTCAAATGCGTTACGTCACTGCTTTCTGTCAACAGCGGACGCCGAAATTCGGCACTGCACTGCGGGCAAGCGGACGTTTGCTCGATACGTTGGAGCGAAATTAGATACCCGAAGGCATCGTGTTTTTCCCGAAAGAGGAGGGGAGTGTGAGGAGCCATATGAGAGCCCAGTTGGATATATAACTACATAGAGGCAGATATTTATATGTGGGCTCAGCCTACAGCAAGCTCCATAACTGTTGGAGCAACCCGCGCAACGACAAACGCGACACACACACGAACCGTAAGCCGAGATACCGCAAGCCGAGATGCAGTTCGCGCCCACCCCAGACATGCAGTGGCGCCACGATATCGGGGCTTCGGCGGATGGAATGTTCTAAGTGGCTACGAGCACCATAAGCAGGCCCGGCCCAGATCGAAGCAGGGCCTACCGCTGACATATAAAAGGAGAAAGGCAGCCGACTGGAGGGGAGAGTGAAATTACAAGTGAAAGTGAACAGACGTGAAGGTACAAGTCAAAGCAAATGCCAGTGAAAAGTGATCATCCAGGAACATCGAGGGATACACAAGGAAATCGAAGGACATCGAGGGACATCAAAGGACACCACAGGACCTCACACAGAGGAGCATCCAGCAACAGCCAAGACAGGACACTGGTGGGCAGCTTTAGCAGATAGGCAGCTTAGGCAAATCTTCGAAAAGCCGGAGTACCTCGCAATTAGCGAATCACACAGCCAAGTGTACCCATAGAAGGCGAGTCCTTGCGGATAACAGGAGCACCTCAGGATAACAGCAACTGTAAACAATTCATGAAAATGAGCCATTCGAAGTACAAAATATACCGCTCCCACTTAAACATAACCAAGACTTATTATTATCGCAGGTGCCTACAATTATAAATATTGTTGACACGAACATACAGTCGACTGATCTCAGCCCGGCTTAAACTCGGGGTAACCGAAGGTTCGTTACAATATATCTACTTATATGTAGTTATATGTCCAAATGGGCTCTCATATGGCGCCTCACTGCAGTTAAATAACAGAGTTCGTTTAGATCAACTCTTTAAAATATATCTGCTCATCTGTTTACCAGTGTTAAAAGCAGGTAAACAGCCTCGATAGCTGTTTGACATCAGATCAAAATTAGCTTAATATTAGACTTCTGTTAGATCAGCTCTTTAGAACATAACAACACAGTGGTTTGAACGCTTTGATAGCAGATAAACAGCCTTGAGAGCAATTCGATTTTAACACAAACAGATTAATAACAGAGGTGTTTCAGATCAGCTCCTTGAAACACAAAAGAACATTATTTAAACAGCCTTCATAGCAGTTAAACAGCCAAGATAGCTGTTTCATTTCAGTTTAATAGTTGTTTAGCAAAAGCATTATTATCAACAGAGTTTTTTTTGATCAGGTCTTTAAGAAACCACCGCTCATCACTCTATCAGTCTTGATTTTATTTAAACAGCCTTGAGAGCTGATAGTTTTTCAATAGCTTTTTAACACAAGTAAGTTAAAAGCTGAGTTCTTACAAATCAGCGCTTTAAAACACAACGGCAAATCTGTTTAACAGCCTTGATAGCAGCTTAACAACCTTGGTAGCTGTATGACAGCAGCTTAATAGTTGTTTAACACAAGCAGTTTAATAATTTAAAACAACTGTACAATAGTTTAATAGCCTTAACAGCAATTAAACAGCCTTAATAGCAGTTAAAGAGCCTCGATAGCTGTTTGATAGAAGTCCAATATCTATTTAACACAAGCAGTTTAATAGCAGAGTTTTTTTAGATCAGCTGTTTAAGACACAGCGACTCATCAGTCTAACAGTCTTGAAAGCAGTTAAACAGCCTTGAGAACTGAGCGATTGCAGTTCAGTAGTTGATTAACATAAGCAGTTTAAGAGTAGAGTTCTTTTAGATCAACTTTTTAAAACACATCCGCACATCAGTCTATTAGTCCTGATAGCAGTGAAACAGCCTTGAGAACAGTTTGATATAAGTTCAATAGCTGTTCAACAAAAGCATTTTAATATTAGACTTCTGTTAGATCAGC
This sequence comes from Drosophila gaucha, assembly GCA_035045545.1. NCBI lineage: Eukaryota > Metazoa > Arthropoda > Insecta > Diptera > Drosophilidae > Drosophila > Drosophila gaucha. Next base: position 6,965 of record JAWNOY010000404.1, read on the forward strand.
TCTTCAGAACACAACGTCACATAAGTCTAGACGCCTTTATAGCAGATAAATACCCTAAAGAGCTTTTCGATAGCTAATTACCAGCTGATTTACACAAACAGCTTAATAGCAGAGTTAACAGAGAAAAACGTTAATCTTGACCGATTTGACAAAATTATGAAAAATGATATATATCAGCTTCTTTGGGGTGTGGCAAATCGAAGAAAACTATATCTTCCAAAGTTTTATACTTCCAGCTTTGATATAGGGGTTACTGTTGTCATGGTCAAAAGATTGACTAAAATTTATATATATCCATTTGTTGGGGGTTTGGTAAATCAGAGAAAGCTACACATCTATATCATTAACAATTTCAAGGGTATTACCAAACTTCGGGATGGCCGAAGTTAGCCCTTCTGTCCATTTTTTTTTTGTTCTATTTTTTTGCTGCTTTTGTCTAAGATTCTATGGCGGATTTATATCTAGACCTTAACAAATGTTGGGGACTGAACGTCTGTATATTCCGCTTATGAAACATTTATGTACTATAATAATGACTTACAATACTTACATCTGAACCCTCCTGCGGTCCAGGGGGTGTAGCCTTTTCAATTTTCGCCTACTGTCGTTTGTAGCCAATTTAGGTGAGACCTGATTTGGGTGCATTGGCAGCATATCCGCGTAGCTAGTGCTAGCTCGCCCAATAAGATCAGCCACTGTGGTAATACCTTTCGGTGTAGCACTGAGTCTGCTCCAGTCATTATTCTCGTGGCTTTATTCTGCAAAGTTTGCACATTTTTGATATGACTCTGCGCAGCTGAGCCCCATAGGGGAATCACATAGCTAAAGGTTGTGGCTATTATAGCTTTATAAATAGTTCCTTTGCTGCTGAGTGATAGCCTGCTGGGATCCTAAGCATCCAATCCAGTTTCTTAGGTTTATACTTGTAGTTTGATAGCATCTTGTTTATGTGCGCCTTGAAAGTCAGCGTTCTGTCATGGTAACGCCGTATTTGACCTTCGAAGCGTTAGGTAGGCTAGATCCCAGTGTCACCTCAGGACAGTCTCCTCTTCTTGTGGCAAAAGTCGTATGTAGTCGTATTCAGCATGTGCAGCGTTGGTCCTCGTCTAGCAGTCGAAAGAAGTCAGCAGAACGAGAACGGGGAAGGGAGGGCTGTTCCTATTTTTTGTAATAGTCCCAAATGCCAGACTCAATCGAAAGCCTGCTTGATGTCGAGAAAGACGCCAGAGCAGTACTGCTTGTTTTCGAAGGCGACCAGGATGTGGTGTACCACTTTGTGTACCTGTTCCGGTGTTCCATGTTGCCTCCTAAAACCAAACTGACGTTTAGGAATGGCCTCCCGGTTGCCCAGGTGTGTCAGTAGTCGACCAAGTAATATTTTTTCGAACACTATGGAGAGTAGTGGCAAAAGGCTAATCATAGCACGTTTCCAGCAAGAGGGAAAATGTCGGATGCGAAACATGGCGTTACACAGGCCTACAAAGTAGTCCAGTGTTGATTCTGGTACCGCTCGAAGAAATTTTCTATCTATTAGATCATGTCAAGGTGCTTTATTTTCCTAGATCCGCCTGATCTGTTCCAAAACCTCTGCTTTTGTGCAAGCTCAGGGGTGTGAAGTGCTCCTGTAGGTGTTGTACAGAAGCTTCGGTTTTCGCCTCCTCACCTGTGCGCTAGGCACCTGAAGTGCAGCGGATGGGGTGACTTCGCATTCCAGTCTCCACCGACTAGTGTTTTAGACGACCTTTGACAGAGGACTGACCTATGTCAAGTTCAGTGATCCGGGAAGTAGGTGGGCAGTAAATTCCTAATTGCCGTTTGCATGCTGATTGCTGCTACTTGGTTATGTGTTGCCATGTGAGCCTGATAGTGGTCGTATCCATTAATTTTAATATTTTTATCGAGTTTCTGCTACTAGCACAATATCTGTGATGTTTGAAAAAATGATAGCGGCAAACTCCTGAGTTTTGTTCCTCAAGCCGTTGGCATTCCAAATGCCCACATAAAGAGCCATTATTTTGTGGTCAGCTTGGTGATAAGGGTCGTTATGCTAGCCATTATATTCGCAAACTGTTTTTGTGCTCATTTATGTCTCGAAACTGTTGTTGCTTTTGTGAGAGAATCTCAGCACGGATAGGATCAGTTGAGCTGGAGATTGGTCGGGAAGCTTGTCCTTTGGTGACCTGTGCGTAGTGTGGACGAGCAGCACTACTGTTACGCATAGGAGCGAAGCTGCTGTTATGTTGGCCTATCTGAGCAGTAAATAACTGTGTCATATACTCGCGGATATCAAGAATTTGCTTGTTATTGGAAGCCTGAGCAAAAAAAACAACAAAAAATAAGTTGACTGGTTTCTTGTCGATACGACTCAATGGGTTGTGCACATTTGTCACTTTGTGCCTTTTGCTGTCAGATATGAGATCAGTGCTATGGTGTACTTTTAAGCATACTCTGTATGGCTTATCCTCTTTTAGTTGATAGCAGTGAACGTGTATGCCCACCTTAGGGAGGTGAGCCACAACATACTTGAGGTGGTAAGTATTCCGATGTTACTCTTTCTTGACTTGAGAAGATAAGAGTATGTGATAATGACTTGTCGACAATTTCTTGCAGCTTGGTTCATTACATTAGGACAACAGATGGGAGGTATTTGTGGCTTTGTAGGCTTTTCTGACTGATCTGCCTTTGGAGATTGAACCCATTGAAAATGGGAATTCAGGGTATAATGGTTTTGTGCCAATGTATGTAACAGGCAGAAGGAGGCGTGGCAGACCCCATGAAGTATATATATTCTTGATCAGGACGACGAGCTGTGTCGATATAGCCATGTCCGCCTGTCCGTCTGTCCGTCCGTATGAACACAGTGACCTCGAAAACCACAAAAGCTAGAGATTTGAAATTTTAGATATATATTCATGCATACCATTCGCAGTACAAATTTATTTTTTTATTCCTATTTTCTTTTAACAATCGATATTTTGACTTTGTTTTTAAGCCATAATATGAAGACAATAATAGAAAGAGACACCAAATTACCTATGTAGGTTTGTGTGATGAAAATACAGATAATAAACGTTTAAAATTTTTCATACTTCTCCCAATTAGCCCCAAAAATGATAAAACGTATTTCAAATATTAGGGACTTACCTATACACCTATGGCCGCTAAATCATCTACGCAGCAAGCCGAGCGCGTGCTTGTGTGTGAAATGCACACTGGGCATGTATATGTGTGCGTGTGTGAGTCCGGGCAGAGGATAATGGGTACAAATAAAAGATCTAAGCTAAGTAGCTTAATACACCACCTCGGACTTGGTTAAGGGGATCTCCTAGTCGGGCAGACCCGACTAGAGCGTATTTCCTATTTTTTTTTTATTTTGCACTGCTATACTGCACTGTGTCCACGAATGACACTGTGACAACAATGTAACACCGTCGTGGACTTTGATTAATTATTAGTGGCTAAATAAGAAAAATTCACAATTTTTGTTCCGCACATGTGTGTATCGTTTGACGTCTATTGAAAAGTAAGCCTTGAGAGCTGTTTGATAGTTGTTCAAAAGCTTTTGAACACAAGCAGATAAATAGGAGAGTTCTTTTAGATCACCTATTTAAAACACAACTGCATATCCGTTTGACAGCCTTGATTGCAGTTAAATAGCCTTGAGAGCTGTTTGCAGTTCAATTGCAATTTAACACAAGCAGTTGATTAGCAGAGTTCTTTTAGATCAGCTCTTCAGAACACAACCGCACAACAGTTTAAAAGCCTTGACTGCAGCTAAACAGCCTTGGGAGCTATTTGATAGCGGTTCAATAGCTATTTAAAACATGTAGTTTAATGTTAGACTTATGTTAAATCACCTCTTTTGAACGGAACCGCAAATCTGTTTAACAGCAGCTAAACAATATTGAAAGCCATTTGATGCCAGTTAAATAGCTGTTGAACAAAAGCAGTTTAGCAGCAGAGGTCTTAGATCAGCTCATTAAACCTTCACCTCAGTCCTGACAGGCTGGGAAGCTGTTTGATTTCAAATCAATAGCTGTTTAACACTATCACTTTAACAGCAGACTTCTTTTGAATCAGTTCTTTAAAACACAACCGCACATTAGTTTGATAGCCTTGATTGCACCTAAACTACCTAGAGAACTGTTTGATAGCAGTCCAATAGCTGTTCAATACAAGCAGCTAAAAAAGCTTGAGATCTGTATGAAAGCAGTTTAATAGTTCTTTAACTCAAACAGTTTGATATCAGCGTTCTTTTAGCTTTTTGATCTTAACCGCATATCAGTATAACAGCCATGATAGGAATTAAACAGCCTGTTTGATAGCAGTCAAACAGCCTGTTTGATAGCAGTTATATAGCTGGTTAAAAAAAATTAGTTTTTATAGCAGAGCTTTTTTCTTGATCAGGTCTTCATAGTTGTTCATAGTTGTTATACACAACTATATAGTGAAACAAAATTTGTTGAGAGCAGTTAATACCTGGTTACCAAGCAGTTTAATAACAGAATTGTTTAAGATCAGCTCTTCAGAACCCAAACGCAAATCAGTTTAGCAGCCATGATTGAAGTTAAACTTCCTTGAGAACTGTTTGATAGCAGTTCAATAGGTGTTTAAGACAATCAGGTAAATATAAGAGTTCTTTTAGATCAGCTCTTTTAATCACAAAGGCACATTAGTTAAACAGCCTTGACTGCAGCTCAGCAGCCTTGAGAGCTGTTTGATAGCCTTCAACAGCTGTTTAAGAAAATCAGTTTAATATCAGAATTCTTTTAGATAAGCTCTTTAAAACACCACCGTATTTCACTCCTTTAGTCATGATCGCCGTCATACAGCGTTGACAGCTGTTTTATAGTAGTTCAATAGCTTTTTACACAAGCAGTTTAATAGCAGAGTTCTTTTTGATCAGCTCTCTAAAACACAACCGCACATTAGTTTAATGGCCTTGATAGCATTTAAACAGCAATTAGCTGTTTGGTAGCAGTTCAATAACTATTTAGCATAAGCAGTTTAATATTGGACTTATGTTAGATCAGCTCTTTTCAACAGAATCACACATCGGTTTAAAAGCCTTGATTGCAGCTAAACAGCCTTGGGAGCTGTTTGATAGCCGTTCAATAGCTGTTTAACACAAACTGTTTAATATCAGAAATCATTTAGATCAGCACTTTAGAACAGATGCTTTAGAACAGATGCTCACATCAGCTTAACCGTCTTAATTGCAGCTTGTTTAGGGAGCTTGAGAGCTGTTTGTTGACTTTTTTTATGTTGACTAAACGTGTGCAACAGAAGATAACAAAAAAAGAAAAATATATGAATTTTTATTAGCAAAATATTATATAATAATAAGTTATCCTATATAAAATTACATCAATTACCCAGCAATACGTA
>JAWNOY010000405.1:0-11876 GCA_035045545.1 Drosophila gaucha
CTTCACGTCAAAGCCGTTGTTTGTGATCAGGGTTCCAATAATAGAGCTGTTTTTAATAGATGGGGTAAAAAGAAATATTTGTGCCTTAAAAAAGAAGAACATTGTCCATAAATACCTCCTGGAAATGAGAGATTATTTCCAAAAACTTAAATATCCACATAAAGTGTATTGCATTGATGGGATGATTATAACAATCTCATCTGTAATTGCTTTAGGGGAGAATGTTTGGAATGAAATTCCCAATGTTTTCTTTGTGGCAACATCCAAATTAAATCAAGACCCCTTAGAGAATTTGTTTTATTTGATAAGGTCTCGTGGAGCTACTAATACGAACCCGACAATATATGAATTTAACACAATTATGTCGAAAATGCTTACAATGAAAATGTTGACGTCTGCTACTGCATCTGGTAACTGTATTCCAGATGAAGATGTTATGTTGGTCAATATCATTAAAGATAGCGGCTCTTATATATCTTCAATAACTGGGCAATCTGTAGGAAATTCGGATATAGACAATGATGCAATGTCTTTAGGCAAAAATTCTGAAATAGAATTATCATTAGATGCAACCATTTTGAATATGCAAAATGCATTTAATGAAAATGCATTACGATTTTTTGCTGGATATCTTTTGTTTAAATTGTTACAAAAACTGCCTGCGAAATATGCGCAAGTTATTTGAAATCATCAAATGACATGCAATGTTCCTCAGAGTATTTGATACTCAATAAGAATTTTGGTTATATGAATCAGAGTCTTAAATTGAAAGCCCCTTCTGACCATTTCTTTCAATTAATTAAACTCCATTTCGACGTTTTTAAGCTTATTTTCGACAGTAGACCTTATATCGAAAAAATAAAATATAAAATTGTTTAGTCATGTATACACGCCACAGCAAAATCAAGTTCCCATATTGAATGGTTCTCTCCCACCCACCCTTGTTTTGAACATAGAAAAATCATGCTTAATCAGTTTGTTTTGATCCTAATAAGAAAGAATTGTAAATGGCTAACCGATAATATTGTTGGTAAATCGTGTAGGTCAAACACGAAAAAATTAAAAATAATTCGTCAATAAATAATTTAAATTATCCAACAAAAACACATATGTACATACTTACTTTTCCTTTCGCTGGGTTTTTTTAAGGGGATTCCATTTCATTATTATTTTGCTAACAATGCAAAAATTAAATACATTGTTCATTTGCTTTTTTAAAAGGTTAAAAGTGGGCTAGTATTTTTACCTACATATCTATGCACAAGTGCATGGGTGCACTAAGAATTAACCCTTTTTGCCTAAAGGCTTGTTACAGGTAGTAAAAGGTCATTCTTCATTCACAACATTCTGAGTCGCTAAAGCAACCCAACCGCCAATTTTGAATTTCGCGCGTCCCATATACACATATTTGTGCAAATGTGTGTGTGTGTGCAGTCCCGCTGGTCGAACATCTTCAAATTTCAGCTTCTACTATTTCGACAATTTCAGCAGGCACCCAGGCCTACGCACACATTCATAAATATGCTTAATCATGTACGAAGACTAACAAGTGTGTGTGCAAGCCCAGCGCGTCCCATACCCACACACATATGTAAATGCGTGTGTGAGGTCCCGCGATCGACAAATCTAAAATTTTCTGATTTTACAATTCCAACAGGTCCCAGACCACACAATGATACAAATGCTGTATATGTACACGGACGAATGAGAGTGTGTGCTGGGACGTCTGAAAAATATTTCTTACGCGCGTCACATATTTGATGCTCTTACAAAAAATAATCATAAAAACATGAGAATTTTGTATGAGCATGGCAAAGTGTTTGACTCGTCGGCTTCCAAATTTGCTTGGAAGGGTGAGATGGGACCTCTGGATTTTAAAATTTGGCAAATTTTTGTGCACTTCTGCTTGTGCGTACATATATACATACATATACAATTCGACAGTGCGCTGAGAGTGAGGAATATCAATATATATTGACTATATTGTGTGCAGCTCGCACTTATGCAATGCGAGAGAACGATGAGAGTGAGGAATATCAATATATATTGTGTGCAGCTCGCACTTATGCAATTAGAGAGAGCTCTGAAAGTGAGCACCAACAATGTATTGTGTGCAGGTCGCACTTCTCATATCTCGCCCTATCTCGCTTGATCTCTCTGCTTTTAAATACTGTGAAGTCCCACTGCTTTGTGGTGATTTTGAGAGAGTAAGGGACCCGAGCAAATACGAAGTAGAGTGGGACCTGTCGTACAAAAAAAGAGTGGCGAAAAAGTTTGTACTAGATGTCCCATCTATGTGTTGTATGGTTAGTGCTGCCGCTTACATATAAAAGCCGACTTGAGGGAGAGCGAAATTACGAGTAAAAGTGAACAGACAATACATAAAAATAAACCAATCGAAGTACAAAATATACCGCTCAAACTTAAACATAACCAAGAGTTATTATCTCAGATACCTGCAATTATAAATATTGTTGGCACGAACACATAGACAAGTGATCTCGGGATAACCGCAGGTTCATTACAATTGACCCTACTTGGTGGCCCTGCGATATTAATAAAAGTTAAAAACCAGTGAAAACAAGTTATAAACCTGGTACGAGCGTGGGTATATAATCTGAAGAAAGCGGATGCGCTGCGATATGGCTGCGAGCTTGGCGTGCGCCTGTCTGCAGGAGACAGTTTGGCGAATGGGTGATGAGTAATGATGGGCGAATCCCTTACTCACTTAGGCCAGAGAAGAAGTGTCAACGATCGCAGTAGAAGAAGATGGCGAGGAGATATCGCGAGTCGTGTGCTGCCACGCTCCTTCAGGATAGACGACAAGGATTCTGAGGAGGCAAGTCGAGACCACAGCGTGAGCTGAGAGCACGGGGGAGGGAACGTAACTCCCGAATATACCAAGGTGGCTAAGTAGGTTCGAGAGTGGGGCTTCCTGTTCGACGTAACGACGAAGCCGCTGAATTTTTGGAGCAGGTGGAATGGTCGGCAGAGACATACGGTCTCGAGGTGGACCTGGTCTCGAGAGCCAACTTGAGCTGCATGGCGTTAAAGTGGTACATAGCTAACCTCAGGCATTGGACATGACGTCGACCTTCGTCGCAAATTTCAGTAGTATTCTCCACCAAGAAAATACTTCGAAAATTTGAACGACGAAGTCACTCGGAGGCGACAGGCTATTGGAGAGCCATTTAAGATATACATTATCGTGGAGAACCACACGGAGGTTGATCCGGCTGGCAGATGGAAGCTGCACCCAAGTGGACAAACTCCTGGAGACAGCAGTCAACTTGGTTAGGCGAGAGGCGCGGATCCTGCACGGGGTGATCGACGACTTGGTGCTGGGCTGGGACTTTCTGGTCAGCATGGGCATCACATTGGAGTGCGCCGGGTTGAAACTGGAGATTGCTCCGAGGGACCCACAACATGGCGTACAACTAGGAGAGATTTTCGGTAGCAGTCGGCACCGCAAAAACGCCAACATAAGTCGAATGCAGCTGGGGAGTCACTCCACGAAGATGTGGAAGTAGATGCGTTTCTCAAGATTGAATTTTGGGCCTTTATTAACGTCAAGGGGACCACGAGGATCACCGAACACTGGATCACGATGCATAATGAGCGGCCTATCAAGCAGAAGTATTTGCCTAAAAATCCGAAAATGCAAATCAACGCAAAGGTGGATTTTCGCCAGCTCAACGCCAGATGGGTAAAAGATGCCTACCCGTTGCCAAGCGTGCATCATATTTTAGACCAATTGCGTCTGGCGCGATTCATTATTAGAAAGAGTTCTCAGAGAGAGTGTGAAGTGTTTTTTTTTGTGCTACCCAATTTTTTCATTTGTTTTTTTTAAAACTGCATTAAATTTTTATACCCTGAACCCATTGAAAATGGGAAATCAGGGTATAATGGTTTTTCAAAAAGTATGTAACAGGCAGAAGGAGGCGTGGCAGACCCCATAAAGTATATATATTCTTGATCAGGGCGACGAGCTGAGTCGATTTGGCCCTGTCCGTCTGTCTGTCCGCCTGCCCGTCTGTCCGTATGTATGAACGCGTCGATCTCAGAACCTATTTGGTCTGTGTATACAGTGAAAATATCGAGTTTGTTTTAGATATTCGATAAATTTTTCCGTTTCAATGATATCGATTTAAAACGTTATCAAGATTCAGTTTTTTGACCATATATTTTACATATTTTTAGCTACAGCTACCAAATTTTGTTTAGTAAATAAAATACATTTTCTATTTTTTCATATTTTGGATACCGGCTCCACATTTCACAAAAAAAATTTATGAAAAAAAAATTATCAAAGCTATAATTTAATTTTTTCAAATTTTTTAGTGAAAACCGTATTTTCAATAAATTAATAGCATTCAGTGCAGAAAATTGCGTTAAGTAATACAGAAGTTATTAAAGGAAACATTATAAAAGCACGCGGCAGCAGCCTGTACGTGTGCACACATACATTCAAATCAACTACGCTGTAATCGGCGCGCGTGCTTCTGTGTGCATGGTATGTATATGTGTTCATGTGTATACAAATGTGTGCATGTGTATATGTGTGCATGTGTATATGTGAGCATGGGTATATGTGTGCACGTGTATTTGTGTGCATGTGTATATGTGTGCATGTGTATAAGCGCGCAGAGGTAATATGTATAGATAAAAGATGTAAGCTAGGTTGTTTTAATCAGCTCGGAGTTCAGGGATCTCGTAGTCGGGCAGACCCGACTAGAGCTTTTTTACTTGTTTTTTTTTTTTGCTTGTTTATTTATTTTGTTTAATATAACAAGTACTTGTTTCTGTGCAAAGATTCGTCGTTTGGCCTGTGAGTAATTTGTTATTTTGATTTTAACTTTTTACGGCGTCTGTTGCTTCATTTTCGGCAATTTGTTTTGCTTTGATCTCTTACCGATTTTGGCGATTCCCAATTTCCAATTTTACACTTGTTTGTGTGTGTATTGCTTCAAGCAGTGTGCTCATAAATTTTGAGTTGTGTTTCGTGCTTATTCGTTTTGCTCTGCATACGAAATCCGCTCTTGAGTTTTACTCATTTTAATCTCTGTACTTCCTCTTGCAATTCATCTTTTCGCGCTCTCGTAAATTATATTTTTGCCTTTTCTTTTTGTTTGACCCCTGTTGTCAATAATATCGTGCTGCAAGAAGACTTGTACAGCTTCAATTCATTAGTTGTTGGCTGTGTGAAAATATTATTATGCATGCTAAGTGTCCTGGTCTCACAGGACGTGATTCCGACCGAATAACCGCAACTCCCAAAGTTGGGAGTGGTGGCTTGAATTGGTCTTGCCCTAATTGTTTGGAAAAATAATTTTCTTTGAGAAATGATTTCCTTAAATTAAATTAAATTAATTAATTAAAGCAGCTGACTTGTGATTTCGAAGCAAGCAGCGGTAGACTTACTGACATCAATTTCGACTGTGCTCCAATGGCACAATTGGGAACGCAGTCAGTTTCGCTCAAAACAGTGGTACCAACTTCATCCAATAAAGTACCAAAAAACTAAATCTAACTCCTAATCATTTCTCTATCATTTATCAAAATGTTAGAGGCCTTAGGAGTAAAATTAAGAACCTGTTTCTAAAGAGGTTTTCTTGTCATAATGACATTATAGCCTTTACTGAAACGTGGTTAACTCCTTCAATTTGTAACTGTGAAATTTTTTCAACTAACTTCACTGCTTATAGACTTGATCGTTTGTCTAGGAATGGTGGAGGTGTTCTTATCGCTGTTAACACTTCTTTCCACTCTGAACAGTTTAATTTTATGTCGACCCGTCATTCTGACATTGTTGGTGTCAAAGTCACTTTGCCAACAGGCTCGTTATATGTGATCTGCTCGTATATTTCCCCCTCAAGTTTTTACAAGTTTATATTGATCATCTAAACTGTATTAAAAAAGTCTTCGAATTTGTTCAAGATACTGAATTGTTTATGGTGTTTGGGGATTTCGACATTCCGAATACTACTGGACTTTATTTTCAGAATCAAATTATCTAACTCCATCAATTAAACATGATTTTTTTGATAGAATGTTTGACCTCTCATTGTTTCAAATGAACTCTATATCAAATCATTTGAATCGAATTCTTGATCTTATTCATTAATGATAACTCAATTATTGATGTTTCTAGATCTTTTCCATTGCCTGTTTCGGAGGATAGCCACCATCCTACATTAGAGCTAGCTTTGTCCCTTGTTATTCCACATACTTTTTCTTCTTTTTCAAACCCATAAATGTAATTTTAAATTAGTAAATGAGTTAATTAATGCAACTAATTGGTCAATTTTTGATGACTCGGTTGACATTAATTTTGCAACAATTTTTTTCTATAACACTCTAAACTCTATTTTAGATATTTGTGTGCCCACCTGTGCTGTTTTGGCCCCCACAAATAAGCCACTTTGGTCTTTTCGAAGACTCAATAATTTAAGAAATAATAAATCTATATATTTCAAATGATTTAAAAAAACGCTCCCAAAACAATTTTATTCGTTTGTACAGTCGAAGCGTAAATCTTCTTGTTTGCTAAATAAATTTTTTCATGGGATGGATAAAACTAGCAATGATTCTGATGCATCTAATCTATTTGATAATTTCATCCAATTCACCTATTCTGCTTGTAGTCCCTATAATATGTCGTACCCATATTTTAATTCTTCGTAAAATTATCTTATCTATTTATTATTTATTTATTTATTTATTATTATTATTTATCTCTTTAACCTGTCTTTGGAAATAAGTATGATTCCGAATATGTGGAAAGAATCTTATATCATTCCTCTCCACAAAAAAGGTGGCAGGTCTGATATTTCCAGGTATATAGCAAATTATATATTACAGATATTACAAGGGTATAGCAAAATTGTCTGCTATACTGAAATTATTTGAAAATATAATTACCTCAACTTTGCAAATTTTTTGCAAATTCATATTATCTCCGACTCAGCATGGATTTGTACAGAGTCGGTCAACTGCAACCAATTTACTTGAGTTTACCTCTTTGATATGATGGTTTTGTTGACAAAATGCAAACTGATGTAATTTACACCGACTTCAGTAAAGCATTTGACTCTGTTCATCATTCCCTCCCTCACTATTATCCTGGATTTCGTCTTATTTAAAATATCGAACTCAAACTTTAATATCTCACTCTCAGATACTTATGTATGCTGATGATGTGAAGCTTTTCTGTCTTATACTGATTCTTCCCATCACCTACATCTGTAACAGGAGTTTAATTCTATGCAATTGTGGTGTGATGATAATCATTTACATTTAAATTGCTCTAAATGTATGGTTATGACCTTTAGTCGTTCAAAACCCCAATTTGTTAACTATTCAATTAACAATACTTCTTTAAATCGTATTTTTGAAATCAAAGATCTTGGTGTACTCTTTGACTCAAAAGTATGTTTTAACAATCATATTTGTACTACTGTAAATGAAGCCAAAGGTGTTTTAGGGTTCATTAAACGTTGGTCAAAAGAGTTTAATGATCCTTTTATAACCAAAGTTCTTTACATTTCGCTTGTACGACCAATACTTGAGTACTGCTCTTTTATATGGTCTCCTCAGCATAAGATTAAACAGGATCACATCGAGTCCGTCCAAAAGCAGTTTTTAATCTTTGCCTTACGAGGTTTGAATTGGGACCGCATTCAACGTTTGCCCTCTTACCGCAGTAGACTTCTGCTCCTTGCTCTTACATCATTAATCAACCGTAGAACTTCCCTTGGTGTTATCTTTCTACAAAAGTTTATAATTGGTGATATTGACTCCATCTTTCTTTTAGGACGTCTCAAGTTCTTTGTTCCTCGGAGACCAACCAGGTATTTCCGTCCTTTACATTTATCACAGTGCACAACAGATTACTCTCTGCATAATTCTTTATATGTGCTTTGTCACAATTATAATAAATTTTATAACGTCTTCTCATCTGAACTCTCTCTTCCTATAATAAAATCCTTGCTATCACCTCATCTTCAGGAAATCACTGACAGTAGCTAGCTATGAGTAGGGGCATAGCCGGCCGGACTGGCAAAATTCACCCCCATCGTGGTCAGTGATTTCCCAACTGAAATCACTATCTACTTCTTATTTATATTTACTTACAGTACTAAGTTTAATACGTACTAATTTTCTTTAAGTTTCCTATTAACAAAATCTTTAGTCTTATAGATCCCAGTAATATCACTGACTACTTTTAGCTGTGATCTGGTTTAGCTAGCAGGTCGGGCAAATAAAATTCCCCCAACGTGTCGGTAATATTATTAGGGTAATTGATGTAATTTTATATAGGCTATCTTATTATTAGATAATATTTTTCTTATGTAAATTAATATGTTTAGACTCTGTTCCCAAAGGGAAAAAGAGTCTATTGGATTTATGCATTGTCCGTCTTGCTGTCTGTCCGTCTATCCGTCTGTCTGTATGAACGCCAGCATTTGGACACTATAGAAGCTAGAGACTTGTAATTTGGAAAATATATACTCGTGTGTATCCGCGTCAGATCAAGTTTGAGTATTTTTTCGATACGCCCACAGGGGGCGTGGCAAATGGGAAAATGCTATATCTATTAAGACTAAAACGCTGTTATTTTCGTCAATATTGAAGTCTAAGAAATGGGATTAAGAATATATATTCGTGTACACCACGTGGACGTCTTAAGATATAGTTTATATATCTACGCCCATTGTGGGCGTGACAAATCGGATAAAACTGTATCTCCAACAGTTTTGTAGCTAGAGCGTCTAAAATTTTGCATGTGGGATACTGTTGACCTCCTCTTAAGATATATCAAGTTATGTATTCAAGTCTTCTGGGTGCGTGGCAAATCGGGAATTACTATATCTTTTACTAAAACCGTGATAATTTCGGCAATATTGCCGTCAAAGAGTTTGAACTTGGAATATATATACCAGTATCCTACCTCTACCAAAGGGTAGAACTGTATCTCTTACAGTCTTAGACGTAGAGCATCCAAATTTGACATGTGGGTCACTGTTCATGAAATTTAAATTTCCAAAAAAAAACAAGTAAGAACGTTGCAATCGGGCGCCACCGACTGCGTCAGACTCTGTTCCTTTTAAAGGTGTGTAGGCTCAATAAATATGTAGACCGTCCGTCCGTCTTTCCGTATGCTTGAATGCGAGATTATTGAGATTCCTTTTTTGAGCATGTCTTTTACATCAATTTAGCTACAGTCAGTTTTTAAAATATAATACTATTTTGGTTTTTATATAATTTGGATACTGGCTCCACATTTCACAAAATCAATTTAATATAAGTTCAGTTGCAATTAAAGCCACATTTACATTTTTTTTTAATTTTTTAGGTAAAACCGTATTTTTGATAAAATATAAGGATTTATGCAGAAAGTTTTATCAAAATCCATTAAGTAACATAGAAGTTATAAAAAATAAAAAGAAAACATTTTATTAAATGATAATATCACGCGGCAGCGATGGGAATCGAACCTAATTCACGCGCTTCGCATGCCACCGACTCTACCCACAACACCACAGGGTCTCTTGCGCCAAATTGAGTTTGGTGTGTTGATTTGGTTAAACAGACTTGCCCCAGTTAGGTCAACTAGAATTTGTTTTAATAAATATAAGGATTTATGCTGAAAATTTTATCAAATCCATTAAATAACATAGAAGTTATAAAAAAATAAAAAAAAAACATTTTATTAAATGATAATATCACGCGTCAGCGCTGGGAATCGAACCTGGGTCACGCGCTTCGCATGCCACCACTCTACCCACAACACCACGGCGTCTCTTGCGCGACTATGTGCCAAACTGAGTTTGGAAGTGTTTTGATTTGGTTAAACAGACTTGCGTTGTGGTAGCGAAGACCCTGCTTCAATCTCCAGTTAGGTCAACTAGAATTTGTTTTACGGAGGCTTACATTATGATTATTATTATTTTTTTTTTTTCGTAAATTTAAATTTCATAACCAGTAACCCACATGTCAAATTTGGATGCTCTACGTCTAAGACTGTAGGAGATACAGCTTTAACCTATTTGCCACGCCCCAAATGGGCGTAGCTATATATAACATATATTTTTGGGTAGAGGTAGGATACTAGTATATATATTCCAAGTCCCAACTCTTTGACGGAAATATTGCCGAAATTATCACGGTTTTAGTAAAAGATATAGTAATTCCCGATTTGCCACGCCCCCAGAAGACGTGGATATATAACTTTTGACTTATCTTAAGAGGAGGTCAACAGTATCCCACATGCAAAATTTGGACGCTCTAGCTCCAAAACTGTAGGAGATACAGTTTTATCCGATTTGCCACGCCCTTAATGGGCGTAAATATCTATAATATATATTTTTGATTCCGAGTGATCTACTTGCACATGTATTCCAAATTTCAAGTCTCTAGCTCTTAATACGCTCAAAATATTATAAGATTTATACAAATCGCTATATATATATTACCGATTTGGTACGCCCCCAGGGGGCGTGGGTATATAACTTTTTGATCTAACTTAAGGGAAGGTTAACAGTAACCCACATGCCAAATTTGGATGCTCTAGCTTCAAAGCTGTAGAAGATATAGTTTTATCCGATTTGCCACGCCCACAATGGGCGTAGATATATAATCTATATCTTAAAACGTCCGCGTGGTGTACACGAATATATATTCTAAATCCCATTTCTTAGACTGCAATATTGACGAAAATAACAGCGTTTTAGTCTTAATAGATATAGCATTTCCCGATTTGCCACGCCCCCTGTGGGCGTATCGGAAAAATACTCAAACTTGATCTGACGCGGATACACACGAGTATATATTCCAAATTACAAGTCTCTAGCTTCTATAGTGTCCAAATGCTGCGCGTTCATACAGACAGACGGACAGACGGACAGACGGACAGACGGACAGTCGGACAGACGGACAGACGGACAGACAGCAAGACGGACATTGCACAAATCCAATAGACTCTTTTTCCCTTTGGGAACAGAGTCTAAAAAATAATAATTATAATGTAAGCCACCGTAAAACAAATTCTAGTTGACCTAACTGGGAGACACCATGGTACAGTGGGTAGAGTCGGTGGCATGCGAAGCGCGTGACCCATTTTCGATTCCCATCGCTGCCGCGTGAGATTATCATTTAATAAAATGTTTTTTTTTTTTTTTTTTATAACTTCTATGTTACTAAATGGATTTTGATAAAATTTTCATCATAAATCCTTATATTTTATTAAAACAAATTCTAGTTGACCTAACTGGCGTTTGAACCAGGGTCTTCGCTAACACAACGCAAGTCTGTTTAACCAAATCAACACACCACCAAACTCAATTTGGCGCATAGTCGCGCAAGAGACGCCGTGGTGTTGTGGGTAGAGTCGGTGGCATGCGAAGCGTGTGACCCAGGTTCGATTCCCATCGCTGCCGAGTGATATCATTTAATAAAATGTTTTTTTTTTTTTTATAAATTCTATGTTACTTAATGGATTTTGATAAAATTTTCAGCATAAATCCTTATATTTTATTAAAAATACGGTTTTGCCTAAAAAATTAAAAAAAATGTAAATGTGGCTTTATTTGCAACTGAACTTATATTAAATTGATTTTGTGAAATGTGGAGCCGGTATCCAAAATATATAAAAACCTAAATAGTATTTTATTTTAAACAAGTAAGAAAGCTCTAGTCGGGTCTGCCCGACTACGAGATCCCCTGAACCAAGTCCGAGCTGATTAAAACATCTTTTATCTATAAATATTACCTCTGCGCGCTTATACACATGCACAATATACACATGCACACATATACACATGCACACATATACACACATATACGCAGACAGGAACGGCAAGGCTGCGCTGTGGATT
>JAWNOY010000406.1:0-256557 GCA_035045545.1 Drosophila gaucha
TGTATATACTGCAAATAATAACAATTTCAGGGGACTATTGATGCTCACGGCAAATCAACCTGTGAATTATGTGCATCTCCGCTGGAAAAAGGGTTTAAAAAACTTAGTTGAAGTCTAGGCAAAGCTATATATTTACTTTGTGTCTCGGAGATTCATTAGCTGGCGTGCCATTATGAAACCAAGTTATATTGGAGGATCGTATTAACACGACACTCGGACAGAAGTCGTTTTCCATCTTCTTCTTGTCGTATGGCAGGTTTTTTCGCGAATGTCGGCGCGAAACCGTCGATTTGTCTGTAAAATAAAAAACATTTAATAAAAATTGTTCAAAAAATTACTTATTTACAAACAGACAACACTCAAACACATCTGCATTAGGAGAGGGATTCCAACTCTGATCAGTCTGTTTAAAATTGTTAGTCAATATTATTATAGCTTTTTAAAACGTTAGTTAGAATTATCTTCTTCTATATAATGACATTTGCACAGAGTTAGTAACAGTCATTTTTGATCAGTAGTACCTTAAATTCAGTCAGACACAAATCAACATTAAGCAAGGTCAAGCACCCTTAGTCAACTCACCTTAAGTCTTCGAGTAGTGAAAACTTGCCAACTTGTTAATAAAAAGCACCTCATTATTTTACATTTATTTATAAAAAAGTTTAAAATGTTCTAGTAGTATTAATTATAAAGCAAGGTAATAATTTATTTCAATATCTTATTTTGTCTACAACATGTTTGTTTAGCTAGGGCTCTGTCAAAACAATGTCTTCAACCAAATTTAAGTCAATTTTAAAAATATTTAGCGTAAGCATCGGTTAGAGCGCAATAAATTATATAATGTTAATGGAAGATTGAAAAATTGTTTTTATTTTCTTGGGTTCGTCAGCAGCTGAACAAAATAAGGTAAGATCGTATAAAATATGTATAAGAATATATTATTTCAAATATTTAACCATATTATGTCAAATCTAATATAACATATCTTTAAAGGGAGTAATTTTCTTTTCCAATTCAACTAATTATAGCTTATTATATTTATTAAGTTTTATCAAGATATAAGTGCTTTTAATCCAACTTTCTACTTTATTTATTTGGCATTTGTAATCTATACATTTCTACTTACGTGTGAAATTCAAATTAATTGATGCGGATACCTCCCCCGATTTGTTTTTAGCCTGACTTTGGTAAAGTCCAGCATCTGATTCAACAACATCGTCAAGCTCTAATACTACCGTAAACTTGTTGTCCCCGATAGGTTGAATTTTAAATTTGGTTCTGGCATCCTCTATTAATTTATTGTCACTTCGAAACCACTCGATATCCGGCTTCGGGGACGGCAAAGCTGACATTCAAATATCAACCGATTGCCATCATCTTCTTGATGCAGTGTCAGGCTTCTTCACAAAGCTGGGAGCGAAATCTTCAGCCACCCCCATGCTGAGGGTTATTGTTTTTCGTCTTCAGCGGCTCTGCAAGGGGCTCTGCTTCTGAGAAAATAGATGGGATTTATCTTCAGCAAAAGGCGCTTAAAGATTTTTTTTGTTTTTAAGCTAGTGAATCGATGCAAAATTTTATTGAATTGTAATAGATAGAAGTAAATTAATATATATATGTAAATAGTTTTTATATATTTTCTTCGAAACTCAATATAGATTTTTTTGTTGCAAGTAGTTTTAGTTGAAATCAATCAAATCAAATCAATATATCAAATAGAACCAGTCAAATATATAGTAGTTTTCAATTCAACAAACATAAGTATATATACATATGTACATAAGTATATATTTAGAATTTAAGTGCCCAGCTGTAGAACAGGCGAAATAACTTCTTAAAAAAAAGTTTAAAAAATTAAACTCATGATTAATCATTCACACTCACTTTTTGTAAGGATCTCACAATGGAAACGAAATACGATAAAAAAATAAATATATATAAATAAACAAGAAATAACGCTCTAGTCGGGTCTGCCGGACTAGGAGATCCCCTGAACCAAGTCCGAGGTGGTGTTTTAAACAACCTAGCTTACATCTTTTATTTATAAATATTACCCTCTGCGTGCATTGCACACACAAGCACGCGCGCTGCTTACTGCGTAGATGATTTAGCGGCTGCGCCAGGGCTGCATTCTGGGCAACATTATGAGAAATTGATTGATAAATAACATCGGTTCTAGACCTACTTACTATATGAAATTTTCAGGACATAATATTGACTACCAAAGGTATATATATGCAATATCCCAACTCCCTAGATTAGAAATACGTTTTGGGGATAATGGGTTGAGGTTTCCAAAATTTTAAATGTTTATTATCTGTATTTTGATCACACAAACTGTTGGTGTTTATAGTCCTGTTATGTCCTAAAAATTTCATTCAATCTAGAACCGAGTTATTCGAAAAATCTATGCGGTAAACGCTCTGTTGATGTATCTATATGTGTGCGTGTGTGTGTACGCACAGAGGGTAATATGTATAGTTAAGATGTAAGCTAGACCTGCATAGTCGGGGCTTGACTAGAACGTTCTTACTTGTTTTTATACCCTTGCAAAAAGGGTAAATTAAGTTTGTTCAGAAGTTTGCAACGCAGAGAAGGAAGCATCTCCGACCATATAAAGTATATATATTCTTGATCAGCAAGACGAGCTGAGTTGATATAGCCATGTCCGTCTGTCCGTCTGTCTGGATCAACGCAATCTCCTCCGAGACTATAAGAGCTACAGAGCTGAAATTTTGCACATAGGCTGGAATGTGCTGCAGGCATTGTATATCTCGGATCATCCGGATCGGATGACTACATGCTACAGCTCCCATAGGACAGATCGGTTTTAATAAATGTTTTAGTGAGATAACTTAGACGTTATTAAAGTCAGAGACTTGAAATGTGGAATATATACTCCTGAACTGCTCTCCCATACAAAAATATATAGAGTATGTAGCTACGCCCTTTGGGTGCGTGGCAAATCGGGAAAAACTATATCATCTACAGTTTTGAAGCTAGAGCATCCAAATTTGGAAAGTAATATACTTTTGGCCTCCCCTTCAGATTGATCAAAAAGTTATATATCCACGCCTTCTTGGGGCGTGGCAAATCCTGAAAGTCTATATAGTGCTTAACATAAATCCTCCAATATTTTGGATGCTGTTAAAGCCAGAGGCTTGTAACCTCAAACATATATTTGTATCAATCACCCCTAGAAAAAAAGATAAAGAATATATATCTACGCAGATTAGGGGCGTGGCAAATCTTTTTAGGCTCTAGCAGGTACATTTCCACCCCTAGTGTTCCAAAAATTGACACAGACGTTAGGCAAATACGTTTCGACAAAATTATGAAAAATTTTATATATCCGTTTCTTGGGGGCGTGCCAAATGGAAGAAAACTATATCTTCCAAAGTCTTATAGGTACAGCTTTGGAAGGGTATATATAGGTTACTGTTGCCCTACTCAATAGATTGCCTAAAGATTATTTATCCAATTGTTGGGGGCGTAGCAAATCAGAAAACACATTTGTATCTATATAAACTATAACATATTAATAAATTTATAATATATATATATATGTATATATATCTATGTATATGTATACATATATAAATATAGCGACAGATGAAGCAGTGCACACGACTCATCGATATTTGGAAAAATGGAAATTTGATCGCTTTTCTCTCAGTCGGCACTAATGTTTTAATGGAAAAAAATTCCCACTGCAAACGAAAGTTTGAATGTGTTGCTGTTTTATTTTTAGTCTTTAGTAGTCACCGTTTGTTTATATACATATATAAATATACATATATATATTACCACTCTCATCGACAAATGTATTAACATACATACAAATAAATATATATATATATATATATATAGTGTAATAGCCACATGTACTAATCATCACAGATGTATGAATGTTACTTATACGAAAATATACCTATGTTCATGTGTGTGAAATTCATCTTTTTATGTATATATAATTCACACACACGAACACACACATATGTATGTGCATGTATGTTAAAAAATAGTGTAAGGAAGATATCCAAAGTAGATATTTTTGAACATCTCTACATTCACAATTTAAAATTCAGTTCACGATGAAACAATGTATGTATGGTACATACATGCATGTATACTCGATTTTTGCCTTTAAACCTTGTAAGTAATTTTTCATGGCCGTTATATACATACACATACATAAAGATGTATGTAAATATGCGATGTGGACGTATAAATATATATTTTCATTTATTTTTAACAGTTGCATACATACATCGAATAGTAATGTTTAAAGTACATAAGCATATTGACGATGGTCCATGTGTACAGCGCGCATATCGAGTTTAGTTTAGATAATCGATCGATTTTTCTGCTTCACTGATATCGACTGAAAACTGTCCCCATAAGATCTCAGTTTTAAGCATGTCTTTTCAGCATCTTTTACTACAGTCACCAAGTTGTGCATTTTCTTGTATTTTGATCTGGCTCACATTTTACAAAATGAATTTTTTAAAAACAAATGCTCGAACCCACATCTTAATTTTTTTTTAAGTTTCTAAGTAAAACCGTATTTTCAATAAAATAAAATCATTCAATGATGAAAAATGTTATGAAAATCGGTTGCGTAACATAGAAGTTATTAAAGAAAACATTTTGTCAATCGGCAACGTGTGCCGACGTGAATTTTATTTGTTAAATCGCAATTTCAGTTTCATTGTAATTCGTGCCGCTGCTACGAATCAAAGATTCAGGGGATCTCGTAATGTAAGGCATTTTTACTTGTTCTCTTTGACTTTTATGCCTCGTTTCGTTGACGAATGTGTTATGCTATTCAATCAAACTTTTAGTTTTTAAAAATAAGAGACTTAAATTTTATTCAAAGGTGTTGACTGGACTACGCAGAAATCAAAAGTCTTAGAGCATTCTTCATAGCCTAACTGGTTTGGTCTCATCGATTACCGTGATACTTGAAAGTATGTTTTATATACAACTAGAGGGATGGTCTAACTTCGGCCATGCCGAAGTTTGGTAATACCCATGCAATTGCAAAGGATATAGATACAGTTTTTTCTGATTTGCCACTCCCCATCAATTGGATATAAATAAATTTTGGGCAATCTATTAACAGGGCAACAGTAACGTATATATCAAATTTTGAAGCTGTACCTATAAGACTTTGGAAGATATAGTTTTCTCCGATTTTCCACGCCCCCAAGGGGCGGATATCATAATTTTCCATAATCTTGTCGAAACGGTCAGCCTCAACGTCTGCGTACAATTTATGGAACTCTAGTGTGTAGAAGATATAGCTTGTCCCGATTTGCCACGCTCCTAATGAGCAGATATATATATATATTCTTTATCTTTTTTCCATGGGTGATTAATACAAATATATGTTTAAAGTTTCAAGTCTCTGGCTTTTACAGCATCGAAAATATTGGAAGATTTATGTTAAGCACTATATAGACTTTCTCCAGATTTGCCCCAAGTAGGCGTGGATATATAATTTTTTAATTAATCTGAAGGGAAGGTCAACAGTATATTACTTTCAAAATTTGGCTGCTCTAGCTTGAAAAACTGTAGAAGATATAGTTTTATCCGATTTACGACGCCCCCAAAGGGCGTAGATATATAATCTATATCTTTTGTATTTGGGTGCAACTCAGGAGTATATATTCCAAACTTCACGTCTCTGACTGTAATAACGTCGAAGTTATCCCACTAAAAACATTTCTTAAAACCGATCTGTCCTATGGGAGCTGTAGGATATGGTCATCCGATCGGATGATTCCGAGATATACAATGCCTGCAGCACATTCCAGCTTATGTGCAAAAGTTTCAGCTCTGTAGCTCTTATAGTCTCGGAGGAGATTGCGTTGATCCAGACAGACGGACAGACAGACAGACGGACAGACGGACATGGCTATATCAACTCAGCTCGTCTTGCTGACCAAGAATATATATACTTTATCTGGTCGGAGATGCTTCCTTCTTGCGTGACGGTTGACCAAAATTAAATACCTTACCAAGGGATTACATACTACACAGGTACTTGTACATAGAACGTTTATTAAGGGTAGGAGAGGAGAGAGACCGATATAAAGTATATATGTATATATTGGCTCTAGTCGGTCCGTCTGCCCGGTCTACGAAATCCCCTCCGAGACTTGGATTTTGGAGCTGGGGGGGGTGGGGGGCGTCTTATAGACAGATCGGTACTTCACGAAATTTTAAGTACAAGGGGGATTTCGTAGTCGGGCAGTCCCGACTAGAGCGTTCTTACTTGTTATACCCTTGCAAAAAGGGTATATTAATTTTGGTCAGGAGTTTGCAACGCAGAGAAGGAAGCATCTCCGACTCCATAAAGTATATATATTCTTGGTCAGCAAGACGAGCTGAGTTGATATAGCCATGTCCGTCTGTCCGTCTGTCTGTCTGTCCGTCTGTCTGGATCAACGCAATCTCCTCCGAGACTATAAGAGCTACAGAGCTGAAATTTTGCACATAAGCTGGAATGTGTTGCAGGCATTGTATATCTCGGAATCATCCGGATCGGATGACTATATCCTACAGCTCCCATAGGACAGATCGGTTTTAAGAAATGTTTTAGTGGGATAACTTCGACGTTATTACAGTCAGAGACTTGAAGTTTGGAATATATACTCCTGGGTTGCACCCAAATACAAAAAGATATAGCTTATTTATCTACGCCCTTTGGGGGCGTCGTAAATCGGATAAAACTATATCTTCTACAGTTTTCAAGCTAGAGCAGCCAAATTTTTAAAGTAATATACTGTTGGCCTTCCCTTCAGATTAATTAAAAAATTATATATCCACGCCTACTTGGGGCGTGGCAAATTGGGAAAGTCTATATAGTGCTTAACATAAATCTTCCAATATTTTCGATGCTGTTAAAGCCAGAGACTTGAAACTTTAAACATATATTTGTATTAATCACCCATGGAAAAAAGATAAAGAATATATATATATATCTATGCTCATTAGGGGCGTGGCAAATCGGGACAAACTATATCTTTTACAATTTTACACCTAGAGTTCCATAAATTGAAACAGGCGTTAGGCTTGACCGTTTCGACAAGATTATGGAAAATTATATATATCCGCCCCTTGGGGGCGTGGGAAAATCGGAGAAAACTATATCTTCCAAAGTCTTATAGGTACAGCTTCAAAATTTGATATATAAGTTACTGTTGCCCTGCTTAATAGATTGCCCAAAATTTATATATATCCAATTGATGCGGGCGTGGCAAATCAGAAAAAACTGTATCTATATCCTTTGCAATTGCATGGGTATTACCAAACTTCGGCATGGCCGAAGTTAGCCCATCCCTCTAGTTGTATATAAAACATACTTTTAAATATCACGGTAATCGATGAGACCAAACCAGTTAGGCTGTGGAAATGCTCTAAGACTTTTATTTCTGCGTAGTCCAGTCAACACCTTTGAATAAAATTTAAGTCTCTTATTTTTAAAAACTAAAAGTTTGATTGAACAGCATAACAAATTCGACAACGAAACGAGGCATAAAGTCAAAGAGAACAAGTAAAAATGCCCGACTACGAGATCCCCTGAATCTTTGTTCGTAGCAGCGGCAAGAATTACAATGAAACTGAAATTGCGATTTAACAAATAAAATTCACACGTCGGCACACGTTGCCGATTGACAAAATGTTTTCTTTAATAACTTCTATGTTACTTAACCGATTTTCATAACATTTTCATCATTGAATGATTTTATTTTATTGAAAATACGGTTTTACTTAGAAACTTAAAAAAAATTAAGTTGTGGGTTCAATCATTTGTTTTTAAAAAATTCATTTTGTAAAATGTGGAGCCGGTATCCAAAATACAGAAAATGCACAACTTGGTGACTGTAGCTAAAAAGATGTAAAAGACATGCTTAAAACTGAATCTTAATAAAGTTTTCAGTCGATATCAGTGAAACAGAAAAATCGATCGATTATCTAAACTAAACTCGATATGCGCGCTGTACACATGGACCATCGTGAAAAATTTCTCGTTCTGAGATCGATGCGTTCATACATACGGACAGACAGACAGACGGACAGGGCTAAATCGACTCAGTCGCCCTGATCAAGATTATATATCTGCCACGCCTCCTTCTGCCTGTTACATACTTTTTGTAAAACCATTATACCCTGATTTCCCATTTTCAATGGGTTCAGAATATAAAAAAAACACAGAGAGAGAAAGAAAGAGAGTGAAAAAGAGAGAGCGTAAAGAGAACTTTATGACGGAAAGCTGCATGAAGGAGATAATGCCTGATGCCTGATGCTGAATTCTCGTCGAGATCAGTAGAAAAGAAACAGTAATAGATCAACACTCGTGGAGTTCGCTTCGTTTCCACATAAGGATAATTCTTGCTGTGGTTTGCACTGTGTTATTTGTAGTCTAGTTGTACGTACAAACCTTCATATACATTCTTGTATATACATATAGTATATGTAGAATAGTATATAAAGTTTATACTAACAAATGAAATAGTTGTGCTTATGGCAAGTGAAAGTGAACTTAATTCTTTAATAAAAAAAATACATATAATAAATACATATATATATATATATATATTATATATAATGTATATATATACATTATATATAATATATATATATATATATATATATATATATATATATATATATATATATTTATATATATGTAGATAAATATGTATGTATATAAATTAATATATATGCACATGCTTATATAAAATTTAAATATAATAAAAGAACATTGTGACTTAAGCAAATAAAAAATAAATTGATATTTTTAAAAAAAATTCAAATGAAGCATTTGTCAGTATATGTATAAATATGTGTATGTTCCTATAGCCTGCTACATTTCTATATAGCTGAGTCTATTCGTGGAATTGTGTAACGGTTGTCGGGTGTATAAATAGAACTGGCTCATTTGAATTAACATCCTCTCAACAGTGAACTAAAATAAAAATATGTCAATATGCTTATGTACTTTAAACATTACTATTCGATGTATGTATGCAACTGTTAAAAATAAATGAAAATATATATTTATACGTCCACACTTGTGCATATTTACATACATCTTTATGTATGTGTGTATGTATATAACGGCCATGAAAAATTACTTTGCCAAGTGCTTAAAGGCAAAAAAAATCGAGTATACATGCATGTATGTACCATACATACATTGCTTCTATCGTGAACTGAATTTTAAATTGTGAATGTAGAGATGTTCAAAAATATCTACTTTGGATATCTTCCTTACACTATTTTTTAACATACATGCCCATACATATGTGTGTGTTCGTGTGTGTGGAATTATATATACATAAAAAGATGAATTTCACACACATGAACATAGGTATATTTTCGTATAAGTAACATTCATACATCTGTGATGATTGGGTACATGTGGTTACCACTCATATATATATATATATATATATATTTATTTGTATGTATGTTAATACATTTGGTCGATGAGAGTGGTAATATATATATGTATATTTATATATGTATATATAAACAAACGGTGACTACTAAAGACTAAAAATAAACGAGCAACACATTCAAACTTTCGTTTGCAGTGGGAATTTTTTCCATTAAAACATTAGTGCC
This sequence comes from Drosophila gaucha, assembly GCA_035045545.1. NCBI lineage: Eukaryota > Metazoa > Arthropoda > Insecta > Diptera > Drosophilidae > Drosophila > Drosophila gaucha. The sequence continues at coordinate 9,637 of JAWNOY010000406.1, forward strand.
GACTGAGAGAAAAGCGATCAAATTTCCATTTTCCAAAATATCGATGAGTCGTGTGCACTGCTTCATCTGTCGCTATATTTATATATGTATACATATACATAGATATATATACATATATATATATATTATAAATTTATTAATATGTTATAGTTTATATAGATATATGTGTTTTCTGATTTGCCGCACCCCCAACTAGTGGATATATATAAAAAATTTTTGGGCAATCTATTAAGCAGGGCAACAGTAACCTATATATCAAATTATAACAAATATCTGTACCTATAAGACTTGGGAAGATATAGTTTTCACCGATTTGCCACGCCCCAAGAGGCAGATTTATATAATTTTTAATAATTTTGTCGTAACGGTCAAGCCTAACGTCTGTGTCAATTTTTGGAACTCTAGGTGTAAAATTGTAGAAGATATAGTTTTTTCCGATTTGCCACGTCTCTAATGGGCGTAGCTGTATCTATTTTTCTAGGGGTGGTTGATACAAATATATGTTTGAGGTTTCAAGCTTCTGGCTCTAACAGCATCCAAAATATTGGAGGATTTATGTTAAGCACTATATAGACTTTCCCGATTTGTCACACCCCAAGAAGGCGTGGATATATAACTTTTTGATCAATCTGAAGGGGAGGCCAAAAGTATATTACTTTCCAAATTTGGATGCTCTAGCTTTGAAAACTGTAGAAGACATAGTTTTATCCGATTTTGCCACGCTGCCAAAGGGCGTATGCTATGTAAACTAGGCATATTTTTGTATGGGGTGCAATTCAGGAGTATATATTTCAAATTTCAAGTTTCTGACTTTAATAACGTCGAAGTTATCCATCTAAAACATTTCTTAAAACCGATCTGTCTTATGGGAGCTATAGGATATAGTCATCCGATCCGGATGATTCCGAGATATACAATGCCTGCAGCAGATTGGAGCCCATGTAATGCAAAATTTCAGATATATAACTCTAATAGTTTCTGAGGAGATTGCGTTGATCCAGACAGACGGACAGACAGACAGACGGACATGGCAATATCAACTCAGCTCGTCTTGCTGATCAAGAATATATATACTTAATATGGTCGGAGATGCTTCCTTCTCTGCCTTGCAAACTTCTGACAAAAATTATATACCCTTTTTGCAAGGGTATAAAAACAAGTAAGAACGTTCTAGTCGGGCCTTCCCGACTAGTTTTAAGCAACCTAGCTTACATCTTTATCTATACATATTACCCTCTGTGCGTACACACACACGCACACATATACTTGGTATGACAGTGTGCATTGCACACACAAGCACGCGAGCTGTTTACTGTACATATGATTTTTCGGTTACAATTGATTGATAAATAACTTCGGTTCTAGATCTACTCACTGAATGAAATTTTTAGGACATAATATTGACTATAGACACCAAGTTGACTATATAGGTTTGTGTGATCAAAATACAGATAATAAACATTTAAAATTTTGGAAACCTCAACCCATTATCCCCAAAACGTATTTCTAATCTAGGGAGTTGGGATATTGCATATATATACCTTTGGTAGTCAATATTATGTCCTGAAAATTTCATATAGTAAGTAGGTCTAGAACCGATGTTATTTATCAATCAATTTCTCATAATGTTGCCCAGAATGCAGCCCTGGCGCAGCCGCTAAATCATCTACGCAGTAAGCAGCGCGCGTGCTTGTGTGTGCAATGCACGCAGAGGGTAATATTTATAAATAAAAGATGTAAGCTAGGTTGTTTAAAACACCACCTCGGACTTGGTTCAGGGGATCTCCTAGTCCGGCAGACCCGACTAGAGCGTTATTTCTTGTTTATTTATATATATTTATTTTTTTATCGTATTTCGTTTCCATTGTGAGATCCTTACAAAAAGTGAGTGTGAATGATTAATCATGAGTTTAATTTTTTTAAACTTTTTTTAAAGTTATTTCGCCTGTTCTACAGCTGGGCACTTAAATTCTAAATATATACTTATGTACATATGTATATATACTTATGTTTGTTGAATTGAAAACTACTATATATTTGACTGGTTCTATTTGATATATTGATTTGATTTGATTGGTTTCAATTAAAACTACTTGCAACAAAAAAATCTATATTGAGTTTCGAAGAAAATATATAAAAACTATTTACATATATATATATTAATTTGCTTCTATCTATTACAATTCAATAAAATTTTGCATCGATTCACTAGCTTAAAAACAAAAAAAATCTTTAAGCGCCTTTTGCTGAAGATAAATCCCATCTATTTTCTCAGAGCTTAAGAGCCCCTTCCTAGCCGTTGAAGACGAAAAACAATAACCCTCAGCATGGGGGTGGCTGAAGATTTCGCTCCCAGCTTTGTGAAGAAGCCTGACAACTGCATCAAGAAGATGATGGCAATCGGTTGATATTTGAATGTCAGCTTTTGTCGTCCCCGAAGCCGGATATCGAGTGGTTTCGAAGTGACAATAAATTAATAGAGGATGCCAGAACCAAATTTAAAATTCAACCTATCGGGGACAACAAGTTTACGGTAGTATTAGAGCTTGACGATGTTGTTGAATCAGATGCTGGACTTTACAAAGTCAAGGCTAAAAACAAATCGGGGGAGGTATCCGCATCAATTAATTTGAATTTCACACGTAAGTAGAAATGTATAGATTAACAAATGCCAAATAAATAAAGTAGAAAGTTGGATTAAAAGCACTTATATCTTGATAAAACTTAATAAATATAATAAGCTATAATTAGTTGAATTGGAAAAGAAAATTACTCCCTTTAAAGATATGTTATATTAGATTTGACATAATATGGTTAAATATTTGAAATAATATATTCTTATACATATTTTATACGATCTTACCTTATTTTGTTCAGCTGCTGACGAACCCAAAGAAAAGTAAGCTCAAATTTTTTCAATCTTCCATTAATATTATATAATTTATTGCGCTCTAACTGATGCTTACGCTAAATATTTTTAAAATTGACTTAAATTTGGTTGAAGACATTGTTTTTGACAGAGCCCTAGCTAAACAAACATGTTGTAGACAAAATAAGATATTGAAATAAATTATTACCTTGCTTTATAATTAATACTACTAGAACATTTTAAACTTTTTTTATAAATAAATGTAAAATAATGAGGTGCTTTTTATTAACAAGTTGGCAAGTTTTCACTTCTCGAAGACTTAAGGTGAGTTGACTGAGGTGCTTGACCTTGCTTAATGTTGATTGTGTCTGACTGAATTTAAGGTACTACTGATCAAAAATGACTGTTACTAACTCTGTGCAAATGTCATTATATAGAAGAAGATAATTCTAACTAACGTTTTAAAAAGCTATAATAATATTGACTAACAATTTTAAACAGACTGATCAGAGTTGGAATCCCTCTCCTAATGCAGATGTGTTTGAGTGTTGTCTGTTTGTAAATAAGTAATTTTTTGAACAATTTTTATTAAATGTTTTTTATTTTACAGACAAATCGACGGTTTCGCGCCGACATTCGCGAAAAAACCTGCCATACGACAAGAAGAAGATGGAAAACGACTTCTGTTCCGAGTGTCGTGTTAGTCCTGATCCCTTACCCAATATAACTTGGTTTCATAATGGCACGCCAGTTAATGAATCTCCGAGACACAAAGTAAATATATAGCTTTGCCTAGACTTTAACTAAGTTTTTTAAACCCTTTTTCCAGCGGAGATGCACATAATTCACAGGTTGATTTGCCGTGAGCATCAATAGTCCCCTGAAATTGTTATTATTTGCAGTATATACATATGAACTATTCATTATATTCAAGTTAAAAACAATTTTGTTGTCATTTTTTTCAGATTACTATCGATAAGGATGTCCACTCATATTTTGCAACGCTTGAAATTCAAAATGTCACAGTTGAGGATGCTGGCAAATACAAAGTGAATGCAAAAAACGAGCTGGGCGAAAGTAATGCAACAATTAGCCTCAATTTTGACAGTAAGTCCTGAATAACTCAATTTAAATTTTGTAATGTGTGGACATAAATACCGGTAACCGGTACCGGGTACTAACCGCTGTAACTACCGGGTACCGGGTACTAACCGCCGTATATATGTATTGTATATGAATAAGCAGAAGACGCGCACAAAATAAGTAGTTTCAAAATTCGAATATCCTACATCTTTGACACTGTCTGAAATTAGAATAAAAAATTATATTTTTTGATCTTTTTTTATATTTATCTCTTGTTTTTTAGTTGCATTTTGTTTGAGCAAAGCAAAACTCAAAAGGGAATCATCAATTTATCAATGAGTATTTAAAAATGGAAAAATTTATTTTTAAGTGGTTTTTAAGCCAATGAGAAAAAAGTACATTAACAAGGTTAATATTAGAGGCGACTGACAAACAACTATTTAGAGCATAAAAATCGATTCCTCGAAAGTTATAAATGGTTTAACAAATTTAAAAAGCGACATGGTATTCGTTTTTTATAAATTTGTGGCAAGATTCTCTACAGCGCTCCGTTTATTTACAAATTTCGTGCAAATATTAATATTAAATATTATATTATTATTTTTAATTACAATCAGTAAAAGCTTGAAGGATGGGCTTACTTCCCCGTCCCGAAGCTTGACTATTCCCTTGCAATAAAGGATATAATTTTTCCAAATTTTTCACTCCCCAAATATAATTATATATATAATTTTGATGAATTTTTTCCAATTTTTAAAATTCTATGTGTTAAATTGTGGAAGATACAGGTTTTACCAATTATCCAAACCCCCAATAAGCTTATATATATGTTTTTTGTCAATAATTACCTATATGCCAAATTTGAAGCCCCCCCCCCCCCCCCCCCCCCCCCTATCTATGAACTTTGGAAGATATTGTTGTCTCTAATTTGTCACGCCTTTCGTATTTGTCAATTTTTGGGTCTATAGGTGTAAATTGTAGAAGCTACACTTTTTATATACGAGTATATATTTTAAATTTTAAGTCGTAGACTTCAATAGCTGCGAAGTTTCCCCTTCTAAAAAACATTTTTTAAATCCTCTATTCTATGTGAGCTATAGCTATAGTCAAAAAACGCTCAGAAATTAAGGTTAAGTAATGAAATGGTTCCAATTTGCGAGCGTCTACTGTACATAAACATTACTTTATAAAACAGATCATAAAAACTTTTATTCAAACAATGCAACAAAATAATTAATAGAGTCGACGTTGTTTTATAATAATAAATAATGCAAAGCTTCATCATGATCATGCCACCAACACTTAAGTAAATAATTCATTTTACTTAGCTACATATGTATATTGAAATATGCTATATATTTGGACAGTTCTAACTTGGTTATTATTATTAAAAATACTAACAGGAAGTAACAACAGCAAGTAACAATATAGAAAGACAACGATTAAATTTTAAATGCATTTGGCAAAAAACAACAACAAAATGTGGGTTGCAACCGAGTTTGCAATACTGTATATATATATATATATATATATACATATAATTTGCAAAAATTTTTGCTACGTCCTTGTTCTCCTTTGGTTCGGTTCGTGAACCTGGGTTTACACATTAGTGACACCAAAGTTTGGTCCTCAGCTTCATTTGTTAACACAAATGGGGCAGTCCAAATTTGAATTAATAAGTTCGGTTTCATAAATATTTCAAACCGAAAATACTTTATTTCACAATTTTTGATATTTCTGATAGTGTTAAATATAAAACTAGAGAGATGGGCTAACTTCGACGATCCCGAAGTTTGGTAATACCCTTGTAATTGTAAAGGATATAAGTATTGTTTCTCTGATTTGTCAAGAAAATGTCAAGATTCATGTATTTACTAATTTTTAACCTATATGTACAACTTTGGAAGATATAGTTTTCTCTCATTTGCCAAGCCTTAAAAAGGCGGATCACATTTTTTTTTCAATTTTGCCGAATCAGTTGAGGTAAGTTATTTGTTAATTTTTGGGTTTCTATATTTATATGTTTTTGTACGGGGGTAGTTCACACAAATATATGTTTTAAGTTTCAAGATTCGACCAAAATATTAGAGGTTATGTTAAGCACTAGATAGACTTCCCGATTTGCAATGCCCCTAGTGAGCGTGGTTTATAACTAATTGAATAGTCTTAAGGAGAAGTCAATAGTAGCCTACTTGCGAAATTTGGATTTTCTAGCTGTAGAAGATATAGTTTTTAGCGGTTTGCCACGCCCCCAATTGACATAGCTCTCTTTACTATATATTTTTGTATGGAGGTGGGATACACAAGTATTTGTTCCACATTTCAAATCTCTCACTAAAAGATTTCTTCAAACCGATCTGTCCTATGGGAGCTATAGAATATAGTTGTCCGATTCGGATGATTCCGAGATATCGAGAATCTGCCTGTAGCAGATTGGAGCCTGTGAGCAAAATTTCAGCTTTGTAGCTCTAATACTCTAGAAGGAAATTGCATTGATCCAGACAGACGGATCGTCGTGCTGATCAAGAATTAATATACTTTGTATGGTCGGAGATGCTTCCTTCTGTGCGTTGCAAACTTTTGACCAAAATGAATATACCCTTTTTCAAGGGTATAAAAAGAATTTTTTTGACAATGTAATTAAAGCAAGCTTTTAATTCCGTATTTGTTGTTTTTTGCCAAGTGTCTCGCCTCAAGCTTGTACCTCTAAAACCTTTTTAGTTTTATTAATTTTGCGAACAGAGTATAAGTTGAAATGCATAAACTTGGCTACCAATCACGCGTAAGCTTAATTTTTATAAAGACCTTTCACCCGAATAAAAGCGCATATGTTTTATTATTACACAGACTGTTTAAACTAAAGTACAAAGAAAGGTGCCATGCACAATTAAACAAATATATAATATGTAAAAATGAACTAATCAGAAGTTGAACAATAAAACGAACAAAAATATAGAATAAAATTAAATGAAAAAGTCAGAACACACTTGAAAATGCAAATGAGCAATTCAAAATGTTATCAATGAAAAGTCAAATTTCAAATGTGATCGTGTGTGCTTAAAAATAAACTAAGAAACTATACACCAATCACTATCCTAATAAAAAGTTAACCAAAGATGTGTAACGCGCTAGCTGTGGTTTGTTTATGTGTAAAATGAACTAATATATAATAAAATATATATATAGAATAAGTGCCGTATTTAATAATCAAATATTTAATAGAAATTAATGTACATTGTATTTGTGAATAGTATGCAATTAATTTAAAAATAATTCATATTTGCATATCATGTATAACATAGAAACTTAAATTCATAGGCGATGAGGCTCCCGTTCCGGAGAGTACAGATGGTATAAAACCTACGTTTACTGAGCGTCCCGTTATCCGCCAAAGCGAAGATGGCGGAAATGTAACATTTGAATGTAGATGCGTTGGAGATCCCACACCAACGGTGACATGGTACGAAAATCCATACTACTTAGTATACATACATTTATCAAATCCTTAATACCTTGATCGTATCGTATACGAAAGACAAGCCATTGAGAAAAATATCCGACGACCCACTACGATAATGAATAATATATTGTATATTGTATGTGTGTGATTTTGGTAATTTTGTAATAAGAACCCACACCAGGGATCCTATTTAAAATTGTCTTGATTAATCGCATAAGCGTAAGCAATTTGCATGCATATATTGCTAAATAAGTTTAATATAACTATTTCCCTCTGTGTACAATCGCATTACAAAGGTCCCACGGCGAGACAGTGTTGAGTGAGGGTAAACGCTATAAAATGTCATTGACACTGGATCAAAAACTTTATCATATGGCGCGACTAGAGATAAGCAGCGTCGTCTCTACTGACCAGGGCGAGTATAAAGCCCTGGCGGAAAACAAACACGGCTCGGGCGTGGCAACGATTAATTTAAATTTCGAAAGCGGCTCGAAAAAGTAAGCCTACAATATGTATATTTATGTAAATAAATATATATATATATATATAAATATATATAAAAATATAAAATATATATATATATATGTATATTTATATATATTTATATTTATTTATTTATTTATTTATATACATATGTATATGGATTATATATTTAAACATAAATAAATACATACACCTTCCGAACAACTACTTCTACTCTACTCTACTTCCGTTTACACGCAGAATTCCCGATGGTAAGTCACCGCGATTCCCTAAAAAACCGACAATACGCCAAGAGGAGGACATTTTAATAATGGAATGCATCCTGGAAGCGCATCCAATACCGGACATTACATGGTATTGCTCAGATAAGCAAATCTCAGATAGCCAGAGAACCAAAATGACACGCAAGGCAATAACAAAAGATAGCTACGCCCTAACCCTCGAGATACAAAATCCCACAAAAGATGATGGCGGCAATTATCGCTGTAATGCGATAAATATGTTTGGGGAAAGCAATGCGAATATAGCGCTTAATTTCCAAGGTACAGCTATTCCATTTTTACAAATACTTTTTGAAAGTACGCCCTTAACAAAAACGTGCAAAAAAGAACCTCAACTACACCAAACTCTGTATCCACAACCAACCGAAAAGAATATACTGAATTAATGTATTTTAATTTTAGATAGAAATTACGTATACAATATTAAGATATATATTTTATTTTTAGCATGTAATATTGAATATTACACCTGTATACACACTCCCATAATAACACAGTACGGCATCAACTAAATATTTGCAACTACCAACCAAATCGATATTAATATTCTGCTTTGTAATATGGAACGCAGCATAAGAAACTTATGTATTCTATAACGAGCTTGAAGAAATTTGCATAACACGTTTACAAATTATTATTAATATTAAAGTCACCTATTCACATATCCTTTTGTAAATAACTAACTAGCTCTTTGCCTTTTATCTAGTTGATATATTTTATCCACAAAATGATTTAGTTAGGAGTTTATAAAACTAGAGCGCTGGAATAACTTCGTCATTGCTGAAGTTTGCATATCTTTCCAAATTTGCACAGAACCGTTATTCCAGCTCTAGAAACAAACATGTAAATACGTTGCTGTCGGGCGCTACCGACTACATTATTCTTGTTCACGGTAAAAAAACCACTTGGGGACCCGATTGTTAATTACCACGCGATTTACCGCACCGCTAATTAATGTAACTATACTAAGTTTATTCTTATACCCGGTCATGAAGTGAAAAGAGTATATTGGTTTTCTTCTGTGTCTTTCTTGCTACCCGTCCGCTTGTACGTCTGTATGAACTAGAGATGGGATCAGGAAAGAAATTCGTTCCCGACCCATCCCGGCCTGAAATAATTTTTGATTTTCCCGCCCGATTGTCCCGAAAAATTTTTAATTTTGTCCCGTGTGTCCCGACATTTCCCGAAATGTTTTTTTTGGATACGCCCGCCTGATGGAGAATGGTTCCGAGAGCAGAATGTCTGCAAAAACAAAAAAAGAAGCCTATGTGCAACATTTCAACACTATAGTTTTAAAACTTTAGGAGTTTACGTTGATCCAGACAGACGGATATGGCTTACATCACAGACTCAGCCCTTTCGTAGCACCAAGAATATAGCCCGCGTTGCCAACTTCTGACCAAAATGAATATACCCTCTTTGTGATGGTATAACAAATGTTAATTACAACACAATTATTTTTTAAATATATATATATATATAGGCGCCAACGACGCAAATGGGTTCGCTCCATCGTTCATTGAAAAACCGAGGATTACAAATGAGACGGGCACTTTGATAACGATGAAGTGCAAATGCAAGGCTAAGCCAGAGCCCACTGTTACATGGTATAGAGGACAAGATTTAGTGGAGAAGAGCAAAAAAATAAAAATCAATAGCATTGTCATCGCTGAAGACACTTATGAGCTGACGTTGGAAATCAAGGTAACGGGAATATATTATATATGCATGTTAAATAACACATAACTTTCTAAGTTTTCTACCCCTAAACGCATTAAAAATGGAAATTTAAAATTGGTAGTTTCTAACCTATCCTAGGATCCCGGCGCAACTGATGGGGGAACTTACAGATGCAATGTGAAAAACGAGTACGGCGAATCAAATGCCAATCTCAATCTAAACATTGAAGCTGAGCCCGAGCCTGAAGGCGAAGGGCCAACATTCGTTGAAAAGCCCCGCATTATATCTGAAAATAATGGAAAGCTCGTTATTATGGAGTGCAAGGTTAAGGCCGATCCTAAGCCAGACATTGTTTGGTTCCGTAACGGTGAGGTCGTCAAGGAGAGCGTTAAGATAAAAATGTCTATCGAATCGCGTGATCAATACTATATCAAATTGGAATTGGTAGATCCACAGTTGGATGACTCAGGTCTCTAAAAATGTAATATTAAGAACACATTAGGCGAATTAAATGCTAACTTGACGCTCAATATTGAAAGTAAGTGATTTTATATACACATTTTTTTAGTGTAATTCTTAACGATTCTATCTATATCTTTACAGTTGTGCCTGTTATAAAAGACAAGCCCAAGATAATAAAAATTATCAAAAAACGTACAGTTGTCATAGAGTGTGTAGTTGCATCTAAGTTTGAGCCAAAATGCACCTGGTACAAGGAGAGCAATACAGTAGTGGAAAGCAAACGACACGTTTATCTAGTTGAGAAAACGAAAGAAGGAGAATTCGCAGTTAAGCTCGAGATCAACGAAGTTGAGGACAGTGATAAGGGCGCCTACAAGCTTGTGGCCAGCAACGAGAAGGGCGAGGCAGTGTCCCAGGTTGTCAATCTTGTTGACATCCCAGAAGAAGAGCGCAAGCCCACAAAGCCAGAGATCGCACGCAAGCTGGTTGACCAAAAGGTCACCGAATCGAGAACGTTCGAGCTTCTAATCAGTCTGAAGCAAGCGGATCGTAAGTGTAAAGTGGAGTGGTACAAAAGTAGTACCCTAATTCGCGAAACAAAGGATATAACCACAACGTTTGACGGGACGACGGCACGACTTACATTTAGTAGCGCTAAATCGGAGCATACTTCAAATTACAAAGTGGTTGTAATAAATGAAGTCGGTAGGGATGAGTCCACCTGCAAGATCACTGTGGAAAAGAAGGACAAGAAGAAGGATGAGAAGGAAAAGAAAAGGAGGAAGCTGAGAAAAAGCGAAAGGTAATTGAAAAAACTAAAACGAAAGAGGTCCTGGAACAACAGAAAGACATCCGAGCAGAGCAAGATCAACAAATTGAAACATCTTTAAAGGTCCAGAAAATTCAGATTGATAACCAGGGAATCAGTGTCGCCTCCCAGGAACAAATTACCATTCAAGATCAGCAATCAGTTCTTATAGTGCAGCAAACTAAGCAACAGCAACATCAGGTCATCGAATCACAAGCATTCTTTAGATCGGAAGTTGAAGAGGCCCATAACAAAGAAATACACGTAGTAGAACAAAGTTTACAAAAAGTTCAAGCCAAGAAGGTTTCCACGTCCGTTCTTCAGTCAACGGTTAGTGTGTCCACAAACACCTTATACAGAAATATACCTTATAAGTATTACAACTCACATGCAATTCTGAAATATCTGAAGAAATCATTTTAAAAAATCGTCTAAGTTCCTAAAACAACCCAGCAGAGCGCGTGGAACTATTTTTATTACCCTTTGCATGCAATATCATATACAAACTTATATTTTATATATATTGCCACACCAAAATCTCTTTTTATAGAGATGACTGTAGACCTACTTAAATCACACGGTTTCCTTATCTATATATATATATATATATATATAAGTTATATATCTTAGTTACTCGCAGTGAATATTCATTTTATTATTATATTCCTCACAGTCGGGTTTAACTATGTACCAGATGCTTAAATCGCCAAAGTCAATGGAGCAACTCGCCAATGTTTCTGAATCAAAACAGAAAAATATTTTTGGGGTTAAATTGATGCCCGTCAAGCATGCATCCACTGATGAGGTTCGAAATATTGTGCAAAATAAAAAGAAATTTGTCATCTCTTTATACTTATCTAATTAAACTCTCACTATCTGCTGATTTTATAGAATTTCTTATTTTTTCTAAACTCTATGCTAAGGTTATTGAAATCTTTCTTGGATCGTTTTTCTATCTATTCTACGTATGGTTAATCTATCGAATATTTTCTGGCACCCTTTATCCTCCTTTTGGGCTCTATTATTTGTCTATAAACATTGTTATATATGTACATATATATGTGTATTTTACATATTCCATACTTTTAATTATGTTAATACAACTTATCTTCAAAAAAGGCTCGCATAATATGTATACAATCCGTTTCTGGTAGTCAACTATATACTTTTATGACCTAAAAAAAGGTTGAGTCAGTTTTAGTCAAGAGTTGACTATAACTGTAATGAAAGTCTTAGAATCCTGTATAAATTTCATGTTTTCACAAACTAACATTCGAGTCTTTTTTCTTTCCAAAATCTTGTTAATAACAACACAAATACACTTTACACAAAACCCAACTGCCCAAAACTATCTTCCAAACAAAAAGGTTGAAGAAGATGCTAAGAAGGACAAAGTTATAGAAGAAAAGAAAGGGAAGAACGACGCAGAAGTCTCAAAGAATCTGGAAGATATTAAGACTCTTGAAGAAAACAAACCGCGAATGATAAACAAATAGAAATTGAAGACTCATCGCAAAACATAGCTGAAAAAGGAAATAAAACAAGAAGAAAATTCCGCTGAAGAAAATCGAAATGAAAGGGATGTTAATCCTGTAGAAAAGAAGACTACTAAAGTAAAAGATAGTAAAAAAAAAGTAGCGCCTGTAGAAGAGGACTCAACTAAAACAGATAAAGCAGATAAAACTGAAGAAACGTCTGTAGAAGAGAAGTATAGTAAACCTGATAAAAAGGAAGTAATGCCTGTAGAACAAAAGTCAACCAAGCCAGATAAAAAAGACGAATCGCCTGTAGCACAGAAGCTTTTAAAACAAGCGGAGAAAACCAAAGATCTGGAGGAGCAAAATGAAATGGAAAAGTCGGTAGATAACAAACCCCAAACTGCGAAACAAGAAATTGTTCCAGAAGAGAAGAAGCCAGCTAAAAAGAAGTCAGTCACAGATGTCAAATCAAAAACAGTCGAAACAACAAAAACTAAAGATCCCAACCCAGATACATCTAACGTACTTAGTACTAATAAAGATCTTCAAATTGACACTGAAGAGGTAAGGATGAAAATATCCATAAAAACAAATCAAAAGCTTTTCTAGATGGATATACCAGAATCTCACACAAACATACAATACAAAAGCAATCACAAGATCCAACTATAGTGCTAACCGCATGCAACATTTTGTTAAGACTAGCGAAAACAGATTACAAATACAATATTATTAACATTTTTAATTTTCTAATTTGTAGCAGGGACCTGCTGATCCAATAGGCCTAAAGAAAGTTGAACGTAAGGTAAGCTGTTTCTTCATAACCCCTACTTATACCCTTGCAAAAGGGGTATATTTCATTATGTCTGTCCGTCCGTCCGTCTGACTGGATCAACGCAATCTTCTCCTAGAGTATTAAAACTTCAGTGAAATATACTGAAATTTTGCACACAGGCTGATCGGACGACTATATCCTAGAGCTCCCATATGAAAAAATATTTATGATTTTACACCTAGAGATCCAAAATTGGACAAATACGTTAATTGTGACTGCTTCGACCAAATTATGCAAAATTTCAGATATCCATGGCAAATCCTACAAAACTATATCTTCCAAAGTTTAATAGCTTAAATTTAACATTTAGGTTACTGTTGCCCTACTCAATAGATTGACCAAATATTATATATATCGGCCTCTTGGGGTGTGGTAAATCAGTAAAAACCGTATCTTCTACAACTTTACACCTAGAGTTAAAAAAATTAACAAATATGTCAATCTAAAAATCTATATCTATATCCTACCCTTTGCAAGGGTACTACCAAACTTCGGCATGGCCGAAGTTAGCCCAACCCTCTAGTTTATTTTAAAACTTTGTTTAGTAAACATATCTTTTGGGGCGATGAGTTTGGTAATTTTATACCCTGAATCCATTTAAAATGGGAAATCAGGGTATAATGGATTCGTTAAAAGAAAAGAATGTAACAGCCAGAAGGAAGCGTGGCAGACCCCACAAAGTATATTTATTCTTGATCAGGGCGACGAGCTGAGTCGTGAATTACAATTTCAGCATTGATTTCATTCATTTTACTGAAAATACGGTTTTACTTAAAAAATTAAATTGTGGCTTTAATAATTTTTTTTTTTAAAACATTTATTTTGTAAAATGTGGAGGCGGTATCCAAAATAGAACAAAATAGAAAAAATTTTTATTTATAGAAAGCTAAATGCAAAATTTGGTGACTGCTAAAAAGATGATAATGATATAGTCCAAAAACTGAATCTTGATAACGTTTTTAATCGATATCAGTGAAACAAGAAAAGTTATCGAATATCTAAAATAAACTCGATATGCGCGCTGTATACTTGGACTTCGTGTAAAACTTTAAGTCTTTAGCTCTTATAAATTCTGAGATCGACGCTTTCATACATACGGACTTACAGACGGACAGACAGACAGACGGACCGACTTAAATCGACTCAGATCGTCGCCCTGATCAAGAATATATATACTTTGTGGGGTCTGCCACGCCTCCTTCTGCCTGTAACATATTTTTTGCAAAACCATTATACCATGATTTCCCATTTCTCGAAGCCAGTTCAGGGTATAATAAATGCTGAAAATGTTTTTAAAATCGGTTAAGTAATATAAAAGTTTTTAAAGAAAACATTTTGTCAATCGGCAAAAGCATGCGGCAGCGAGCGCCAATACGTGTGCAATGCACACTGTGCACACAGTTTATACATATGCACACATGCATTAAAATGTGTGCATTCTTTGAATTTTATTTATTAAATCACAATTTCAGTTTAATTATAATTCTCGCCGCTGCTACTTTAGTTTCGTGTTTGTCTCTGAGAACAATATAAAGAGTGTGGTGTATAGTAAGAGATGGTGGCTTGCAAGCGAAGAGTCGCAGGTTCGACCACCTACTGGCAAAGTTTTTTCAAATAGAAATTTGTTGCATTAATATTATTATCTATCTTTATATATGTAAGAATACAAATTTGAACAAAGGTTCTGGAGATCTCGTAGTCGAGCCGACCCGACCAGAGCGTTTTTACTTGTTATATATATGTTTGCAATAGGTCGCATTGTTTTTGTTTTGAGTGTACTTAAGTTCTGTGCTTTTATTGGGTATACACTTATGGGCCGATTGTTTTCCAATTTTTGAATTCATGTCATTTTGTGTTGTTCATATTTAAAATTAGGCCAGTGTTGTGTCTATTAAAGAAGAATCAACATCTGAGGTACGTCGTAAGTCAATAATTAAAAGCCACGAGGAAACTTCAGAGGACGGTACGAAGATTAAATCAAGGAAATCTTCAATTGCGGTAAGACAAACACTGAACACAATCCTAACCTATCCCATACCCTATGTATTCTCCTCTTCTTGTTGTCATTTCAAAAGGCTGAAGAGAGTATACACGAGTCTCGTCGCCCATCTGTGATTGATAAGAAGGCCTTAGAGGTATGTATTAATTATAAATGCATTATATCCTTTTTTGTTCTCTAAGCACTATTCAAAAGCAAAACAAAAAAATAAATTAGGTATTTTTTATATACTATGTATATATGTATACATATATAAGTTATTCAACTCAAATTCAAAAAGAAAGGTTTTCCAAGTGCAGTCTTATACAGATATATAAATATATTTCAACACAGCAGATTGATAGCAAAAAAATTGAGGCAAACATTAATCCACAATCTATAAAGGACGAGATTCCCAAATTGAAGCCAGCAGAAAAGAGGCGTGTTTCAAAGGTGAGCTATGATATGAGAGGCAAGGCACACCTCTCAATAACTATTGCTCCATATAGAAGTCTTTTTGATGCCAAACAACGCTTCTAGTTACTTCTGCGATCTATCTTTCTTTTCAACTTTCATGCCTAATATTAAGCTTCCAATTTTTTAACTAAGTGTGAACTATATATGAAGTATATTTGAATAACTATGAATTCTAAAAAATCGAAATGAAAACTATTCATTAATTCTTACTGTTCTACTGCAAGGTAATTCAGTTTTGACATAATCTTTTCGTATACAAAAGTTTTTAGCTATATAAAATTGTAAGGCTAAATTCTTAAAAAAAAAGATAATTAAGGAAGAAGATTGCATTTCTTTCATTTTATATTGTATGCTGTGTATCTATTTATGTACATATATGCTCTAAAATGCCAGGAACGCGAAAAAAGCATATTTGTATGTACAGTCGAATCCCGATAATTTATCTCTCGCTAAAACGAAAACCGAAATTCTGTCCCCTTGAAAAAAATTCGTTGGAATTCCTGATAAACCGAATTCCTGGGTAATTCGTAAAAATGTGATCCCCTTGCCATTTCGAATTATCGGGATTCGACTGAATATAGTACATAGAAATATTTACAATGATTACCTTTTAATAGAAATTAAGAATTTTTATTACATATACAATATACATATATGTATATTAATTGTTCAAAAGTAGAATCTTATATATGAATATCTTATGTTGTATGTGATGCTACCAATAATGCTATATATCTATCTATCTATGTATCTGTCGCTACAAAAACTTGTGTCTATATTTGCTACATCTATCTATCTATTTATCTTTCTACTAATTTTTAAATATCTTTATAAATGACTAAGACATTAAATCAATGAATTGACTTGTTACGTCTCTCAATTTGTTGTCCAATAACAAATACATATATGTGTACTAATGTTATGTCCTGTGTTTGCACGAAATAGACTTTAGAAGAGCCGAAGCCTGCAGAGGAACTGCCCAAGCTCCGTAAAACATCTATAGCACAGCCAAAAGAGGAACCCAAGCCGGAAGCTGCTAAGCAAAAGGCTAAAGTAAAGCCCAAAGGCAAGCCAAAGTACGAGGAGTTACCAGAAATTCCAGATTACGAGCGACCAGAGCTCGAGAAATACGAGAAGTCGGACTTTACGCCCACAGATTTTGCTAGGGAGCTCGAAATACCAAATAAAATGGAGAAGTTAGAATTGGATAAAGCCAAAAAGCCAGCGGAGATAGTTCCACAAAAAAATGGTTTGCCAAAGGTAAAGTTTTGAACTTTATTAACACAACATACATACCTAAAATCATCCCGAAATGTATTAATATTCGCGCGTTGTCCTTTTTTATCTGTTAACACAATGTTTATTATATGTTCGATGTTATGCGTGATCACATTAAAGAAATCTGAAGCAATCGAAAAACAATTGGAGGAACCAAAGACTCTCAAAATGGGCAAAGGTAAATTGCCAGATGAGGAAGATACTAGAGATGGTGCTACGCTGAAACCTGTGATTGTCGAACCAGAAGTAAGTTATAATATATATGTGTATATCAAAATTTTAACTATACATTATAGGAAAAACTGAATTAGGTTTCTTAATGCAATTTAGACGCATTATTATTGTTAGTTATTTTTAAAAATAAACTAAAAAAAATACTATTTTTGTCAATTTAGTCTGTCAGTGAATATAACCTGTGTATGTATTGTATATATCCTATATTAATACATTTCTTTAACGTTTTCCATTGCCCTCCAAAACAAAATGACACACTTGAAAAAACTCGTAAAACAGAAAGATAAACATAAAGCAAACGCTGATAAAGCGGAGGAGGTAAGTGCACATACATTTATAAAGATTATCCAAGTTGCAATATTCAAGCTGTTAGAATTCGGCTTCACAAATCATCCACACGCTTTTCATGTAATAATTAATATTGGAGTAAAGTAAAGTCCGAATTTTGATACACAACGAATTGACATACATCTTATGATAAACTTGGGATATGAGCAAACTAATTGCTTAAAAGAACTCATATTTAAATTTTAAATTATTTTCAAATATATTCATTCATGTTTATTTGTAAAAATTTATGTATATTTTTATGACTTTATATCTTTATATAACTGGAAAGTGATTAAAAAACAATGCAAGGTAAACTTAATTAAGAACCATTTTCTCATCAAAATAATATTGTTGCCAGCTGTTACTTAAAAGTTAAAAAAAAACATATACAAATACCTTAAGATAAAAATACAAGATGAGATGACAAACTAACTCTAAACACAATACAAATTAAAAAAACATACTCTCAGGCTGAAAAACCATCTTTGATGGATATAATAAAGCAACGGCGTCGTTCCTCAGTCCGAAGCTTGATGACAAAAGAACCCATTCAAAACGAGTCCTTCCTTGGTGTTGTATTGAAACCCGTAGTAAAGGATGCTAAAGAGCAGGTTGCACCCCAACAAGCCAAGCAATTACATAAGGTAAAACTAAACTCTGGCTCGGAGTAGCGAATATCTTCCAATTTCCGTCTGTCTTCCAATTCTATCTTAAAGAGCACCATGTATTTTTTCTTTTCCACTGTTTATAAATTTACTAAAATTAATTTTCCTTTTTCTATTTAATTAAAAAATTAGAAAAATATACATTTCAAACTATAATCTCTATTAGTTTAATATAATATTTCCTCACTTTTATTCTCTAACTTCTCTACTTGAATCTTGAAATACTATTTTTCTTTTGCTTTGGGTTGATTTCCAATAACTTCTTATATTTTAACTGAAATTCAAACGTCTCGAAATGAAGTACGAGTACGATCAATTAAATTTAAGTTTTGTTTTGTCTCTCTCTCTCTCTTTATCTCTCTCAGTCTCTCTCGCTCTCTTTCTCTCTCTGTGTTTCTCTGTCTCGCATTCAGTCTTTCGCTCTCTCCCCTTGAGCTGTCTCTTGATCTTTTTAGCCAATTGATATTATGATATACATATATGAGTTATATAACTGTTTCTTCAATCTATATAACTTCGTCTTTTATTACTTTCGCGTGCTATATAAATACATACTTTATATGTATGTATATTTCATGCTATTGCTTTATCCTTATAATCCATATTTCTGGCTTCTGTAAAACACACTGCCATTAAATTGTTGATTTGGTATTTATTCAACTGTACACAAATAATATTCGCTCGGTAAAGGCAAACGCAACTGAAGAGTTTAACCCCACAAACGCATCCAAAGCACAAATATCTGAACTGAAAAAGCCAGAAGCCATAGCAACAATTGTGGACGATTATGAACGGCCACAGTTAGAAAAGTATGAGCGTATCGGTATTGAGAAACCCAAATCTGAGAAATCTACTCCAATTGTTAATATCCCGGACCAAAATCCACCTGAAGTGAAACTAACCGTTGAAGATCAAAAGGTAAATCCGATATGAGTGCTCGGGTACTTAAGAAATTATGAGACTATGTTAAATGCAATTTCTACTTATATTTATATAAATAATGTTATTAAATATTTAATTATTAAATATTCGTTCGCTAAAAAATAATAAATTTTGGCCATAAGTTTGCAACGCACAGAAGGAAGCATCTCCGACTATATAAAGTATATATTCTTGATCACCACGACGAAATGTGTTGATAGAGCACTGCCCGTCTGTCTGTCTGTCTGACTTTCTGTCTGTCTTTCTGTCCGTCTATCTGGATGAACGCAACCTCCTCCTACAGTATTAAAGCAACGTTACTGAAATTTTGGAACATAGGCTGCATTCTATTGCAGGCAATGTATATTTCAGAATCATCCGGATCGAACGAATATATCCTATAATTAGACGAAGATAGGCGGATATATATAATTTTTCATAATTTTGACGAAACGGTGAAGCTTAACGTTTTTGTCAATTTTTGGGACTGTAGGTGTAAAGTTGTAGAATATACAGTTCTTTCCTTCGGATTTTCCAGGCCTCTAATGGGCGTAGATATATGTGCTAGATATTTTTTCTAGGGGAGGTTGATACAAATATATGTTTAAAGTTTTAAGTCTCTGGCTCTAACAGAGTCCAAAATATTGAAGGAATTATGTTAAGCACAATATAGACTTTTGCGATTTGCCACGCTCGTAGTGGGCGTGGATATATACTTTTTGATCTGTATGAAGGGTAGGTCAAAAGTATATTTCTTTCCAAATTTGGATTTTCTACCACTAAAACTGTAGAAGATATAGTTTTATCCGATTTGCCACGCCCCCAAAGGGCGTACCTATATATACTATATCTTTTTTTGTGGGTGTGCGATTGATGAGTATATATTCCAAATTGGAAGTTTTAGACTTCAATAGCGCCGAAGTTTTCCTACTAAAACATTTCCTAAACCCGATCTGTTCTATTGAAGCTATAGGATATAGTCAACCGATCCGGATGATTCCGAGATATATAATGCCTGCAGCAGATTGGAGCCTATGCGCAAAATATATAAATATAAAAATAAATATAATAAAAATAGTCTCGGAGGAGATTACGTTGATCCAGACAGACGGACAGACGGAATGGCTATATCAACTCAGCTCGTCTTGCTGATCAAGAATATATATATTTTATATGGTCAGAGATGCTTCCTCACTCTGCGTTGCAAACTTCTGACCGAAATTCATATAACCTTTTTTCAAGAGTACAAATATATCTAAAAGAATATCTATGTTTATACATTTTATATATGTATGTACAATGTAAGTTCAAAACACAAAATTAAAAAAAAATCTACCCAGAAAACATTAAAAAATATTTACATAATACAAATGTGCATACGAGAATGTATGTATACTGTGTTCATGGGAAATTGGAGGCTGGTTTCTTTTTGTTTCGTTTTTCAATTTTTGTTATATATAAATATGAATGTATATTTATATATTCAATATATATATAATATATATATATATATATATATATATATTTTGTATACTATATATAAAAATTATATTTATATTTTTATATTTTAATGTGTTGAAATCTTTTGTCAAAATTATATGAACATATACCACACATATACCACATAGCCATCCAATGCTTGATGTCTGTCTCCTCTTGTCGTTCATGACAAACGGTTCAAATTATATCACATTTTAGCGCGTATCAAGTTTACGCGTATCATTCATGATAATTATAGAGTATAGACCATTCGGAAAGGATTACTCTTCATCAAAATGGCAGCTATCATTAGGGTAACCGTAGTTTCGGTACGTATTATTTGATGGGTATTTCCCAACAAAGACTTACAATCCCCAGTACTTGATTAATTCAACTCATTACATATATACATACACAAAAATTTATATTATATACAATACATAAATATAAATTATTGCTCTGATATCTTCATGATATAATATTTGCTGACGGCAATAAAATTTGACTTCTTGTCGTAGTGGTATAAACTTGTATAATTTCATTTTAAAGAAACTTATACTTATACTTATACTTAGAGTCAAGGTGGACATCATGGTGGACATCCAACAAATTAAACAAGATTTCTTTTATTTAGCAAAAAGAGTATAAGTAGTAATAGTAGTTACAACAAGAAATTATTAACGTGTACATATATAACCATATAATATAATTATGTTTGCCTAAAATGTTCTTCTATTTATTAAAATTCATTGTTAAACTTTTTGTATTTAGGATGACAAGCCAAAAGTGCCCAAAATGCAGCCTCCAGCACCTGGTGAGCCACCGAAGATCGAAGTGATTAGGGAGAAACGTCCGTCCCTGGCTCCGGAGCCACCAAGTCGACGCGGTTCTCTAGTTCCTCCAGCGGACACTGGTCGTCGACCATCGCTGATCATTAATGACGAGGTAATTTTTTGCACTTTAAATATATATGTACATATAAAGCAACCATAAAGCGATGTTTCCACAGCAGTGATCTAATAAGTTGTTAAACTTCTTTCGAAATCCATATGTATTTAATGTAATAGAGACGAAGGAGAACATATAATAAGATCACTGCTGTGTATCATAAATACAATATTTTCAAACCATATAAATGAACAATATTGTATTACGTGTTATTGATTTGAAACAAGATATATAATCGTAATATAGTTACAATTATAAAATACTGCTCATCTCCACATAGTGCTTCTCATATACATTGTATTCGATATGCGCACCAATGGAATAATTTCACATTGCATTATATAAATGTACATATACATATTTAAGAACTGGTATTGTCATTTTACACATTTTACAGTTTTTAAATTTTTTTTTTTTTGTGACATGTATGAACCGACAGATATGTACCAAAAAAACTTTAAATTTTTATAAATTTGCTAGCTTATCCATTTTTATGGTTAAGATTAAATCCTGGTAAATATTTATGGACCGTTATCAATGTTTGTAGTCGAAGTTACTTTCAAGGCTTCAGACATGTTCAGCTATTAGGGGTTGTATAGATGTATGGTGCGATACATTCCTTCTAGATATAAAATACACAATAGCATTCACGTCCATATTGATGCTTATTTTAAATATAGAATATTTATAGTACCACCTGTATTAAAAATTGAGTGTATTGTCTTTAACGGATTGCTTGTATGTAATATGTACTTTTCTTATATATATTTTTTTGTTATTTGTTACGAGTAGGTGTAGTATTACTTTTTGTAATGTCCCTAATCACACATATATTTCCAATGTTCCCTTTTCTATGTACCATGTATGAACACTGTCCACTTAACAACAACAACCACTACAACAACAATAAATAAACAAAATACACCACATACAAAAATAAATCCGAACCATATTGGTGACCATTTGATTGTGCCCACACCTGAACGCAACGCTACCGAACAACATCAATCAAATACTCCAAAATGCCACCCTACCGCCTTCAACCAACCCACAACCACAACCACAACCACAAACACACACACCTGCACGCACATATATGTATATGTATTTGCCAATCAACAAACACAAACAAACTCTACAGAAGAAACTCCGCCCCGGCGAAGTCATGGATACAAGGGTAAGACATTCCAAATATGCTAAATCGTACACAATGGTCATTCTTTAAGGTTTATATATGTATATATATGTATCAGATACATACAGTGTACCTACACATTATAATAGTATATATATTAAATCAGAGTAAATATATATGTAGTTTCCAAGTGAAATGTATGTATTTGCCTCTACTTGAATATATATTATATATGATATATATATATATATGAAGAAATCGTATAAAAATCTTTAATACGACATTCAACAATATATATAATATATATATATATATATATATATATATATATATATATATATATATATATATATATATATATATATATATATATATATTTGAAAAATTTGATATTCAACAATATGTATAATATATATGATCTTCAACAATATATTTTATTTGGGTTACACACCACCACCTGTAGCATTAACTATTACGATCGAATTTAATAAATTTTTCTTTTTTTTCTCACATTATATCTGTATAGCATAGTATATGCGTAAATAAATTCAAATTATAGTGTACAAAGAATGACCTTCTCCTTGTCTACCGTTTTTACAGTGCTAATAATAGTAAACTCGCGAGATCGAATAGAATACACTTGCATACAATATACATTCTTTTTATTTCAAGAGGCCACATGTGCGACAGGTCTTCAGCATATGATTGCATCCACGTATGTAATTATGTATGCTCATAATACTTGCTTGTGGGCGATAAATAAAAGAAACTTTATAAATATGCGAATTTAGATAGAGAGGAAAAAATGATACACCTGTACACGCTTTTCAGAAGAAATGACGTCAAGGGTGCTAAATAAATAAATTTGGCATTGTGCAAAAAAAATTATGAAAATATATTCATAAATACCCATCCACATGTAGAGCAATTAGATCGAAGTGAACGGCTGCAATAATAGTATGAATGTGCATACATAATATCGCATCATGGTCATTGGAATCGAGATTCAAAGATTCAACTCTTGCTGAATGAAATTAACATTCAGTTGTGTCTGTCTCGAGTGAAAAGCAAATTATAATCAAGTGCAGTTCAGTCGCATAACAAGCGAGTCATTCAATTTAAAGAAATAGTTTACTACAATGTAAAATCTGTCTTGAACATTTTGTTGAAACTCTTATGAGCATATGTAAGTGGGGTGTTATACAGTGTTAGTTAAAATAATGTTCTACGTATATTCAATTTATCTTGAGGCGTTTTTCATGCAACAATCAAAAATTGATCAAACCTGAACCCCAAATACATATTTACCCGTATCAGCATACATATATATAACTACTATATAGCTAGATCAGAACGAAGCCCTATCACGAAAAAAGTCAACTAACAATTTCAAATGTATTTGAATGTTGTCCACCATTTTTAATTTAATTTAAAAACAATATTACAGTTGTTGAGGCCAGGCGAGGTTGGTGAAGGACAGGTGAGAGTTAGATGTGCTTGTTTTTTCATTCGTAGTGTTTGGTCACATTTCTCTTAACAAAAAACTTGTGTTGTGAGATGCTCGGAAAATCTTAATTTCCCAGAAACTGCACCACAATTGGCAACCTACATTATTAAACATCACTTGCATTTGACTTGCGAGCTCGAAAATTTGTATACCAGATGGATTATAAATAGTACTAGTATACCATCATCATATTAATCTACAAACTTTCAGTAAATAAAAAAAAACACAAATTAACCCATATACTTATATGTTGCGAAGAATTCAGCTGAGCCAAACGATTTCTGACATTTTCTCCTGAATACCTCTACAAATGGGTTAAATAATTAGAATAATTTGATTCCTAGCTACATTCTACCAATATATATATCATTGCTGTACCCTAGGCCGTTGAAAATGGCAGAAGGTAGTTTTTACACCTAACATATTCTTGATCAGTACAACGAACTAGGTCAATTTAGGATCCCTCCGTTCGTCTGTGGATCTCTGTAACTGTGAGACCTAGAGACTTAAACGAGTTATCAAGGATAACTTTCAAGACATATACTCACTAAATGTTACTTATATATATCAATCAATTATAATTTAATAAGTAAGAACGGTCTAGTCGGGTTTGCCCGACTAGGAGATGCCCTGAACTACGACGTGGTGTTTTAAACATGCTAGCTTGCATATTTTATCTATATATACACACGCACACATATACATATGCACACACAAGCATGCTCGTCGCTTACTGCGTAGATGACGGACGGACGGACAGACGGACATGGCTAGATCAACTCAGCTCGTTGTCCTGATCAAGAATATATACACTTTATGGGGTCTGCCACGCCTCCTTCTGCCTGTTACATTCATTGTCACTAAACCATTATACCCTGAATTGCCATTTTCAATGGGCTCAGGGTATAAAAACTAGAGGGATGGGCTAACTTCAGCCATGCCGAAGTTTGGTAATACCCTTGCAATTGTAAAGGATATATATAATTTTTATCAATATATTGAGCAGGGCAACAGTAACCTACATATGTATATATTACATTTCGAAGCTGTACCTATAAAACATTGAAAGATATAGTTTTTCCGATTTGCCACGCCCCAAAGAATCGGAAATATATATAATTTTTCATCATTTTGAAGAAATGGACAAGCTTAACGTTTTTGTTTATCTTTGGGACTCTAGGTGTAAACTTGTAGAAGACAGTTTTTTCCGATTTGCCAAGCGCCTTCTGTGAGTAGATATACATATGTATATGCTATATCTTTTTTTTTAGGAGTGGTTGATACAAATATATGTTTAAAGTTTCAAGTCTCTGGCTCTAACAACGTCCAAAATATTGAAGAATTTTTGTTAAGCGCCATATAGACTTTCACGATTTGCCACGCACCAATTAGGCGTGGATATAGCAGAATATAGCTTTACCCGATTTGCCACGCCCCCTAAAGGTATGCAGCAGATTGGAGCCTATGTGCAAAATTTCAGCACTGTAGAAAGACAGACTAACAGACAGAAAGACAGACGGACATGGCCATTTCAACTCAGCTCGTCGTTCTGATCAAGAATATATATACTTTATATGGCCGGAGATGCTTCCTTCTCTAAGGTATATAAAGGTATAATAAAGTTCCTATTTTTCACCAAAAACAACGAACCAAATAAAAATCAGCTGTTGCATAAAGTGTACATCATATCCAAACACATTCATATTACATATAGTCAGATGTCTGCCTTCAGTGAAGTTACTAAAAAGTTTTATTTATTAATCTGTGTAATTCAATTTATGCATCTAAGAATTTTATATGATTTGCCTTAAAAAAGAAGTAACATTATTTGTTCAAATCATATACATACACATATGAACTTTTGGTAAAACACATTATAAAGCAATATATTTTAATTATTGCGGACGGTAATGTTGAAGAAAATACATATATTATTATGGCTTTAGAGAAAACTATATCTGATCTGGTGCTCATTAAACGTACTGCATGAATATACATACATAGGCATAATTATTTATAATATTCGAGCATTTAAATAAATCGTTTTTTTGATCTTGATAGCAAAAACAACAGCGACCCGGCGAAATGGGGGATGCAAAACAGGTCTTAAATTGTGATCGAATGATCATATACTTACTTTTTATTGTTTTAAGTTTGAGTTATTGTTGGTGACTGACTAAGAAATAAAAATCAGTTAAAACGCTGCAGTCGGGAGTAGCCGACTGCATAATACTCGTTCACAGTGAAAAAATATCTACACTTCCTAGAAAGTCCTTGTTTTTCGATTTGCTACGCCTTAATAATAGATCAATTAGTAAAGGAGGTCAACTTTGATTCACATGAGAAGCTTTTTGATTCTAATTGTAAATTTTTCCAAAGACCACATTGATTTAAAGAGGAGGCCAACAGTAAGTAATTTGTCAAATTTTTTGATTCTTCTTTTAAAACTGTATATTATACAGATATCGGAAATATAGATATCAAAACTCAAGAATATTGCTTCAGTAGCAAGGGAATCATATACATTCATATAGATAGACACAGAATGGACATTAAGACGGACTGTGAACAAAACCAAAATACTCTATTTTTACTTCGTGAACGAGTTTAAAAACATTGTATTATGAAAGGCGTATATAACAATCAAGATTCATATATTGTAAATATTGAAGCTACCAAACCACGAATACCAGTACCATAGCGCATTGCATATAAACATATATATGCACACTTATATAGACTGTCAATGTATATATATACATATAGTATACCTTTGTATAATATAAATATTTACATTTTGTTGTGATTGACCCAAATGTTGAACCTTTAAATGTAAATAATACACGCATATATGTATATCTATGTTTGGGGTTCTGCTTCGTAAGAGCAAGCAAAACCAATAGAGTGAATACTTAATGAGAACTTCATCAGATGAGGGAACTTAATGGGTTGCAGTTACATAAATGCAAATAAAAACGTTTGCAATTTAAATGTATAATATATAATATATAATATATAATATATAATATATAATATATAATATATAATATATAATATATAATATATAATATATAATATATAATATATAATATATAATATATAATATATAATATATAATATATAATATATAATATATAATATATAATATATAATATATAATATATAATAATATAATATATAATATATAATATATAATATATAATATATAATATATAATATATAATATATAATATATAATATACAAACTACATGTCATACCTCTACTAACGATCATTCACTTAACTTTTAACTATCCATCAATATTTACTTGCATTTTTATTCGCGATTAGTTTCATATATTCACACACCATCAAAGACACTTTGAATGTGCCTCTGATAAGTATTTATTATTTAATTATCACTAATTGTGTTGTAGATGTTGATGTTCACTTTAGTAGTTGGTATCATTTCAAAACCTTTACCCTACTCCGCAGTATGTAGTATGCGATTGATTATTTGAGTTTGTATATAATCCGTATTTTGGACGAATGTATTCACAATTTGAATCTGCAAATGTACTTACAAAAAAGATTACATGGGCAGCAGAAAAAAAAACAAAAGATGTATTAACTATCTGTATTTTTCTTTATGTATTTTTTATCGTTTTGTGTGTGTGTGTCAACCTATTTTTGTTGATCGTGATCGTGACTGTCATGTAATTCACTATAAAAGCGGAGACGTCCCTCAATCGATGTGCGTAGACCCAGTGTACAGGACTTGGAAGATCTTATCAATAAGCCATCTACACCTCTGCGCGATATCGGCGATGGTGGTCCACCATCAATTACTGATGTTCAGGAGTCGTACTCAGCGGTGGAAGGTATGTATGTTTACTGCAGTGCAAAAATACATATATATATTTATATATGTATAAACAAAATTTGTATCTGTATCTGCATTTGTATCTGTATCTATATCTGTATCAGTATATATTTCATGCACGCAAGTGGTTAACCAATACATGTCGTAAATATACCTCTTTTGCTCTGTGTACCCTTTTCCCATGTTTGTAGACTCGACGGCCTACCTTACAGTTAGTATCGAGGGCAATCCTGCGCCTACCTTTAAATTTTACAAAGGAGTTACAGAGATTATTGAAGGTGGTCGATACAAGTTCCTCACAGATGGACAAACAAATACAATCACATTGTGTATGCGTAAGTGCAAGCCCAATGATGAGGGAAAATATAAGGTTGTCGTATCCAATATACACGGCGAGGACTCGGCGGAGATGCAGTTATATGTATCTGATTCCAGCGGCATGGATTTCCGTGCTATGCTAAAGAAACGTCGTTATCAAAAATGGGACAAAGAAGAACAAGACCCCAATTGGGGCGATCTTAAAGAAACTGAGAAACCGTTGCCGGCTTTAAAAAAAGTCGAAAGGGTAAGAAGCAAATTATTTTCGGCTTGCTATCATTTGCTTGAATACTTACTCATAGTGAGCTATACTGTGGTAATGTCCCTTTAAACATGGCTGATCGCGCATTGTGAGCAACAAAATATTTGCCTGTCAGTCCAAAATCTTCCTTCAATAATTCCAGTCAAATTGAGTATTTGAATATAGTTAGATTATTTTATTAACAATTTAAACTTGTTAAAATCTATATAAATAAATTAACAATTTTAAATATCAGCAACTTTTAGCTTAACAAGACAAGAAGCCTCACAATAGAGAAATTCTCACGCAAAAACAATCTTAAATAAATTATTATGTTACCACAACTCCACACCAATGCCAAGTCATTTTGCCAAAATCATGAATCAATATCAACAAAATATATACCAATATAATGTGTATATGTATAGTTAAATCGAAAACAATTTGTCAAATGTCAATCGAACTGTCTATTGATCAATTATGGTACTATATTCCTAAGAGTAAATTGCAAAATTGATTGCTGAATTTACTAGTATATATCTGATCTCTTTACTATATATATGTATATGTAAATGTATATGTAATGCAACACAGGCGCCAACATCACGTAGACCATCCCTAGCTGAGTTGATCCCCGATTGGCCGACGTTGCATCCGTTTCGACGTGAGGAGGTGTGCTTTTAATTCTGAGATATTTACTTTAATACTTATAACCCAAAAATTAAATAATTTACATTTTTTATGTACAAAATACTTTTCCAGCCAAGGGGATGGCTTTTTTGGCAATTTTGGATTGAAGCTGATGCTGTTATTTTTTTTTTTTTCCTTTTTCTTTCAATCAAAATAAACAACCTTTTTTCGGTTTAGTATTCAACAATTCCAAAACATTTCAATGGAATTGAATTCAATGACATCTTTATAATCTACTTCTTCTCTCTTGTAGAGAATTTGACATTGCATTTGAATTTTGTTATTTTGTATTTGGGCGTTAAACTCCACATCATAAAGACAGTGTATGTCTTTATTTTTAACAAAAATACATACACATTTTCATCACTTCGATCAAATATACATTCTTTTTCAATCATCAATAAGACAGGGTTTTCATATTTCCATCAATTGCTACCGGTTATCAGGATATAAGAAAAATTTCGATATACGAAAATATCCTCATGGGTATTATTATTATTTTTTTGTCCAATAAGTATGCGAATCATCTAATATTATTTTGCATAATTATTTAACAACGCACAAGTAATACTGTATATATATATATATATACTTTGTCCATATAATAATAAGTCGTAGGTCTTAGATGGCCTAAAACTTATTTAACGCCATAGCCAAGTATAAATGTTCTTTATTTTAAAGGACAGTATTACTTGTGCGTTGTTAAATAATTATATATATATATATATATATATATATATATATATAGTACATATATATATATATATTTATTTTTAAATTATGTTCATTCATATGAGGTTGGGCATGATTTATAAAAATATTTGAAACAAAACGATGGGTACAGGTACTTACTTATAAAATAAATTCTCGGCATTGCTAATTAACTATATGAAAAAATATATGATTTTTGGGATCTTTGTTTTGTTTTCCCCTAATTTTTAATTTTTACTATATTTATTTATTTTTACTATCATTTTTTGTTTTGCATTAATCATAATCATAAGTACCAGTACCTCTTATTTATAATAATAGCGCAAATATTGCTGTGACATGAGAATTAAGCTAAGTTTTTGGCGTATTAAAATGTCCACATATCTGTACTATTATTATTTATTTCTAAATTGCATTTGAGAATGAATGCATAGTAATCGTATATCAAATTTATTGTCGTTTTGACATCTTTACCCATTTTTGACAACGCAAAAAAAAAAACAATATAAAAATCAACATCAACAACAAAAACAACAACAACGTGGTCACAACAGAAGGTAGAATCATTCCTTAGTCCATTGATCGACCAGTTCGCCAAGGAAGGCAAAGATAAGAAGGTTGTATTTGAAGCGAGATTCAGCAAACCCAATTGCAAGCCAAAGTGGTTATTCCGCAAGGATGTAAGTATGATCCTATCAATAACAATAATAATAATAATAATAATAATAATAATAATAATAATAATAATAATAATAATAATAATAATAATAATAATAATAATAATAATAATAATAATAATAATAATAATAATAATAATAATAATAATAATAATAATAATAATAATAATAATAATAATAATAATAATAATAATAATAATATTAATAATAATCGAAATAGGGGAAGTAATAAAAAAAGATGAAAGATGGCAGCTATCTCGAAGATATGTTATCCAATAAATAAATAAAACATTTTTCAAACAAAATTTTTTTAGTAATATATGTTTAATCAATAAAATATTATTAATAAGAATAAAAACTAAATAAAAAACAATATTAGTTATAAATAAAAAAAAGAAGCTTGCAGCTATGTCGAATATATGCTATTGAATTTATTTTATACAATATATATATTAAAATTTTGTCATATTATAATCTCTTAATAGGAGGTGTTTACAGGCAGTAAATTCAAATTCAAGCAAGAAAATGACACATATCAGTTGATCATAACGGGACCCAAGGTGGAAGACACTGGCAAATACACAATTGAGATTGGAGGTGTCTCAAGTACTGCATTCCTCAATGTTGAGGAAGCTGATCCCACATACACATTTACGAAACCTCTCAAAAAGAAACTAGAAGGTTTCACCGAGCATGAAACAACTTTGGAGTGTACCGTTAGCAGTAGCATGGCGAATGTTCATTGGTTTAAGGACAATAAGAAGATCGAATCTGACGATCCACGATTTTTGATCTCCAAAGATATAAATGGCAATCTGAAGCTTATTATCAAAGAGTCCGTACTAGAGGACGGCGGGCAATACAGATGTCAATTGGACAAACAGCCAGATAAAACCGAATGTGCATTAAAGATAATCGAGTATCCATATAAATTTGTTAAAGTGCTTAAGTCGCAGCAATGCATTGAAAAGGACACCATCACCTTAGCCTGCGAAATTGATGATGCTCAAGGTGATGTTCAATGGTTCCGCAACGACGAGGAAATCAAGCCGGATAAACGAATGCAAATTATCAAGGATGGTCGCAAGCGAAAACTAGTTATTAAGGACTGTAAGGTAACTGATGCTGGTCAGTTCAAATGTACGACCAATGCTGATAAGACTGAGGCAGAGATAATCATAAACTGTGAGTAAAAACTTGGGAAACTCTAGACAAATAGTTAACTGATAAACGAGCTTCTGACTTTATTAATTCTATTGCAGATCAAAACCGTTTCAATAAGAAACTTAAGGACACCGATGCTGTGGAACGAGAGAAACTAGTGTTGGATGTTGAGTTACAGGACCAGACTGCGCCATGCGACTGGAAATTCAATGGCGAGCCAATAGTGCCGAACGAGCGCATTGAAATCAAAAACTTAGGCGGTGGCAAGCACCAGCTTGTTTTTAACAGTCTAGAATTATCTGATGCTGGTGAAATTACCTGTGAGTCCGGTCAGCTAAACTCATTATGTAAGCTATCTGTGCGCAAGGGCGAGAGCAGGCCCAATATTGACTGCCCCGATGAGTTTGCTGGGCCCATTAGTGCGCCTGTTATTATTGAGGTACCATACAAAGGTAAATAATCATATTTGAATACAAATGGCTATAATACTAATCAAATAATAATTATAATACAAAATATAAAAATATAATTAAGCTTTGCAGACAGGCAGCTGATATATTGTATTTTCCAATAGTAATTTTCTTTTTCTTTATTATTATTTATTTTATATATGTATATATATATATATAGTTAGCGGTACTAAGCAATCCCCAGTTGAGGCAAAATTAATTAAGGACGGAAAGCCTTTGCCTGTTAAGGATGTTGAGGTTGCGGTAACGGATGATAAGGTCACATTTAAGATTAAGAAGCCATCTAGAGATCTATCAGGACCGTATCAGATAAAAATATCAAATAGTCAAGGGGAAGATACCAAGGATGTTAACATTATTTGCCAAGACGTTCCACAGCCCCCACTCGATGTTGATGTTACCGATATATATCAAACATCGTGTGTAGTTAACTTCAAGCCGCCGATAGATGATGGCGGCACTCCGATTTCGAAATATGTTATTGAGCGGCAAGACTTGAGCAAAAAACAAGGCTGGGAGCCTGTCGCTGAGGTTCTACCTAGTGAGCCAAGTCACAAAAAGATTGATGACTTAGTGCCAAAGAAGCAGTACAGATTCCGCATACGTGCTGTAAACAAAATTGGTCCATCTGATCCGGCCACATTTAAGAACTCAATACTCGCAAAAGATCCGTGGGATGAGCCCGGTAAACCCAAAGAAGTTGACCTTACTGACTGGGATAGGGACCACGCCGATCTTAAATGGGAGGCACCAGATAGTGATGGTGGTGATCCGATTACCTCCTACATTATTGAATATAAAGAGAAATTCTCAAATGATTGGGTTCCCGGCAAGGAGGTACCGGGAGATGCAAGAGCCGGCACGGTAGATTCCTTAAGGAAGGCCAACAGTACGAATTTCGAGTCCGTGCTGTTAATCGGGCAGGTCCTGGCGAGCCTAGCGACAAGACTAAAGCTATTATAGCCAAGTGCCGCTTTGTTAAACCATTCCTTGTAGGCGATGGTCTTAAAAATATTACAGTGAAAAAGGGACAGACTGTACGCTATGACATTAAATACGATGGTGAACCAGAGCCAACAGCTAGTTGGGTTAAATCCAATGAGCCTCTCAAATTTGACAACCAACGTATATGTCTGGAACAGCTCGATCGTAATTCATCGATAACGATCAAGAAGTCTGTGCGTAAAGATACTGGAAAATATAAGTTAGTATTGACTAACAGTTCAGGTACCATTGAGTCAGAAGCTCAAGTTATCGTATTGGATCGTCCCTTGGCCCCGGGTGGACCATTTGAGCCGGAAGAAGTTCGTGCTCATCGCATTAAAATGAAATGGAAGCGACCCGAAGATGACGGCGGTTGCGAAATCACTGGCTATGCCCTCGAGCGCATGGATGAAGAGACAGGACGGTGGATACCAGCTGGCGAAGTTGGTCCGGGCGAGACATCATTTGATTTTAAGGGTCTGACTCCAAATAAGAAATATAAGTTCCGCGTTAAAGCTATTAACAAAGAGGGTGAATCCGAGCCACTGGAAACGACTGATGCAATTGTTGCTAAGAATCCTTATGACCCACCAAGTCCACCCAGCCAACCCGTGATTGATGATTATGATAATAAGAGTGTTTTGCTGAAGTGGAAACGACCACCATCTGATGGTGGACGTCCTATTACTCATTATATTGTTGAAATTAAGGATAAATTTTCACCAACATGGAGTGAAGTAGCCAAAACAGAGGATCCAACACCCGAATGCAAGGTGGAGGGCCTAAAGGAGAAAATGGTATATCAATTCCGAGTGCGTGCAGTCAACAAGGCTGGCCCATCAGAACCGTCTCAACCCACAGACAATCATCTTTGCAAGCATAGAAACCGTAAGTTTTATTAATTACTAATTGATTAACCCTTAATCTGTGTAAAGCACATTTAATTAATTTGGCTTTGGCTTAACATACGTTCAATGCACATGTATACAAAAATTGCTTTCAGAATACTATTTACATGACGTTAAATATTGCGACAAACTTTATATTACAGCAGTATATGCACTTTGTTACATAAACATATAAAAGAACAAGTAAGAACGCTCTAGTCGGGACTGCACGACTACGGGATCCCCTGAACGTTTTTTCGAGCTTACTTTTGAATACATTATTATATACAGACAGATGATAATATAAATGGAACAGTTAAAGAAAATTTGTAATCGACTGACTCCTCGCGGGATTTGAACATCAGTCTTGTCGCTTGCAAACCGATATGCGCGCTTTATACGAGGACGATAGGTTGTGATACATACGAACAGACAGACGGACAGGGCTAAATCAAGATTTTTTTAACAAAACCTTTTTGCTGATTTCCCATTTTCAATGGGTTCAGGGTATAAAAACATATGAGTCGGTTTTAACTGATTGCATAATACTCGATCCCTGCTCAACAAAAAAATACATATTCTACAAAGTCGATATATTCTGATTTGCAAATGAGCGGACCATATAGGCCTTTCAGTCATTGAAGACAACAGTAATCCACATATAAAGCTTGGTGATCCGACAGCTACACAAAATATGACTTTTTTTACCTATTTGCCACACCCCCAATAGTTGTGGATATACAAGTTTTCAACCAAAATGTAGAGAAGGTCAATTGTAATCCATCTGCCAAATTTTGGGAAGTAACGGAATATTTTACCATTTCACCCGATTTGACACGCCCATTATGGGTGAAACTATATAAAATTAATATTTTTATAGGTCGGTAGAATACCTGAGTATATATTTCAAATTGCAAGAGTCTAGTTTCAATACGTTGTCTATACATACTTTAATTTTCAAGTGTCTAGTTTTGGTTCGCGTCGAGTATTAGCATCCGTTAATGGATATACGGACCAACTCTTTTCAGTTCGTGAACAATATAAAAACCCACTTTCAATGAATATACAAAAAAAAGCAATTTAAAATACCATATATATCTGGTATAAGATTTTAAGTTCCTGACCCCATGGAACGTTATAAAAACCCACTTTTAATGTATATAGAATAAAAAAGCAATTTAAAATACCATATATATCTGGTATAAGATTTTAAGTTCCTGACCCCATGGACTTACAAAACACAAAGCGTCATGGAAATGGACTAGATCGATAAAAACCGACATTTGCTTATTAAACTATTAAATATTCGATATAAAAAAATAGTCTGCTGAGATATTTGAACCGAATACTGTATTAATATATAATTATAATATACTTATATATGATTTATAGCAACGCATTTAGTAGCTCGTTTGAACAAATTATTTTACAGCATTTCGAATTAGCTCTACTGCTACCGCTTTTATTATGTACGTATCTGCTTAAACTAGCATTGCTTCTTCTACAATAAATTTTGTCCTTAAACTAACATTCTTTGGACTTGATAAATTCTTTGTATTGTATGTAAACCTATAGTCAAGCCACAAATTGATAGATCGACTTTCAAGCGTGTCACAATCAAGAGCGGACGTACTCACAAATGGTCTGTTGATATAACCGTGAACCGATACCCGAATTACACTGGAGTTGGCGAGACGATGTTCCGCTTACAACTGGCGATCGCATAAGTATCGAGAATATTGATTATCACACGGACTTTGTTATAACGAATGCCAAGCGAAAAGACAGTGGTTTTTACACATTGAAGGCGGAAAATCGCAATGGTACCGATCGTGAGACCGTTGAGCTCGTTGTTCTTGGTAAGCCAAGCTCACCGAAAGGACCTCTTGCTGTCAGCGATGTCACAGCAAATGGATGCAAATTGCAGTGGAAAAAGCCAGAAGACGATGGGGGCATACCGATCAAGGAATATGTAGTTGAGAAAATGGATACAGCAACTGGCAAATGGGTCAGGGTTGGAAGATCGCCAGGCGAAAAGGAGCCACCTAGTTTTGATGTTACAGGTTTGAATCCGGGCTCTTGAGTATATGTTCCGCGTTTCTGCTGTGAATGAGGAGGGCGAATCTGAGCCACTGACAACGCTCGTTGGCGTTGTTGCCAAGGATCCATTTGACGAACCCAACAAACCAGGCACTCCTGAAGTTACCGATTATGATAATCAGAGTGTCAGCTTAAAATGGACACCTCCCAATAATGATGGTGGTGCTCCAATACTGAAATATATTATTGAAAAGAAAGATAAAGAATAAGCCAGAGTGGAAAAAGCTCTTGAGATCCCTGGTGACCAATTAGAAGCTACTGTTGCCGGCCTGCAAGAATATGGTGAATATCAGTTCCGTATCATTGCAGTCAACAAAGCAGGCCTGTCTCCACCATCAGACGCGAGCGTTCCACAAATCGTCAAGTACAAAAAACGTAAGTATCTAACTAACTAGCGGGGTGGGCTAACTTTTAGCAGTGACGAAATTTTTATACCATCGCAAACTCGAAAGATATAGACATAGTTTTCTCTGATTTGCCCAAATAGCCGGTCAAGAGGTCAAGATTAACGTATTTGCCATTTGTCATTTTTGGGACTCTAGGTGTAAGTACCCCAAATGGGGGAGGCTTTATATTTACCATATATTTCTTTCTAAAATATTAGAGCATTTACGTTAAACACTATATAGAGATTCCTGATTTACCACGCCCCAAGTGAACGTGATAAATATATATCTAACAAGTAAAAACGCTATGAGCCGCGTGTTTTTGCCGAGTGAAAAAATGTTTTCTTTAATAACTTCTGTTTCTTAACGGATTTTGAATTATTCTTCAGTCTTCTTCGACGGACGGATGAACAGACAGAATTAAATAGCTAAATCAACTCAGATTGTCGTCTTGATCAAGAATTTACATACTTTATGGGGTCTGCCACGCCTCCTTCTGCCTCTTACATACTTTTAAACCACCATTATACTCTGATTTCCCATTTTCATTGGGTTCAGGGTATAAAAATAATCTGGACCGGCACACAAGGGCTGTCATTGCTTAGAAAGATCTATCCTAAATTCTTAATTAATAAAATATATTAAATATTTTTGCATTAAAATATGTTGCAGTGAAGCCTCGCATAGATAGAACTAATTTGAAACCATTGCTAATTCGTGCTGGAAAGCCTATTAAATATGATGTGAATGTACGTGGCGAACCTGTCCCTACAATAATATGGTATCAAAATGATAAAGAACTGAAGCCAGCGGACTTGCCAAGCAATTGCGAGATTCAAAATATTCCGCACAATACGAAAATATCAATTATTGATACTGTGAGGAAGCATACGGGCACATATAAAATACGGGCTGTAAATGAGCATGGTGAAGATGAGGCAACCGTTGAAGTTAATGTATTGGCTCCACCTGGTAAACCAAAGGGTCCCTTAGCTGTCAAAGACATTACCAAAGATAGTTGCAAATTAAAATGGCAAAAGCCAGAAGATGATGGTGGTAAGCCAATTACTGCTTACCAAGTCGAAAAGTTCGATAAAAAACAAGGTCGTTGGGTACCTGTCGGTCGCACTTCTGGCAATGATACCGAATTTGATGTCAAGGGTCTTCAGGAAGGCCATGAATATCAGTTTCGGGTTAAGGCCATTAACGAAGAAGGGGAATCCGAACCTCTGGAGACCGATGGCAGCATACTAGCAAAGAATCCATATGATGCTGCCAGTAAACCAGGTACACCTAAGATCGATGATTATAATGAGCATATGGTAAAGCTAAAATGGGAGGCACCCAAAGACGACGGCGGTGCGCCAATCACGGGATATATCGTTGAAAAGAAGGATAAATTTTCACCCATTTGGGATGAGGTTCTTACTACTCATGTAAGCATTTCTCTCATACACTGTATATTTGTATATTTGCTTGAAGTACAGGCTATGTATATTTGAATAAACTTGTGCTAAAATAACATTTTTACACACAATATCTAGGCGCCCATACCTGAGGCAACAGTCGAAGGCCTTACGGAAGGAAACGTGTATCAATTCCGAGTTCGTGCTATCAATAAGGCCGGTCCCAGTGAGCCTAGCGATGCAACGGAACCTCATTTGGCGAAACCGAGAAATCGTAAGAACTCATGTTACCTTTGCAGAAAAAATGTATTTATTAAAATTGGGAAAATAATTTGCTTATTTACTAAATAATATTATATATTTTTATTTGATTTCTGGTACGTATATGCATATGCTTGTTTTTATGTTAAGCCAAACATTTATATTATTTGCCATTAATTTAATTTCCCCCAATATACGTCAATCATTTATGATATATTATGTCCATATGAAATGAATGTCAAATAATGTATAATATGCCACAATTTTAGTTAAGCCATCCATAAATCGCGACAAATTGAAGCCTGTCAAAGTACGGGCTGGTCAAACGGTTAAGTTTGATGTAGACGTTAAAGGAGAGCCGGCCCCCACTCTAACATGGTTCTTCAAGGAAAAGGAAGTAACACCCAGTGGACAGTCACGTTTGGATAACGAGGACTATAACACAAAGCTCACGTTATTGGATACATCACGAAAAGATACTGGATTTTATAAGTTAAGAGCTGAGAATATTAATGGAGTTGATGAAGCTGAAGTCGAAGTCATTATATTGGATAAGCCAGCTAAGCCCGAAGGACCATTGGAAGTCTCAGATATACACAAGGAAGGCTGCAAGCTTAAATGGAAAAAACCCAAAGATGATGGCGGAGTTCCTCTATCAGGCTATGCTGTCGAAAAAATGGATACAGCAATTGGAAAATGGGTACCTGTAGGAACCATTGATCCTGAAAAGACAGAATTCGACGTGAAAGGCTTGGATCCTAATCATCGCTATCAGTTTAGGGTTAAGGCAATTAATGAAGAGGGTGAATCGGAACCTCTTGAAACGGATTCGGCCATTACTGCTAAGAACCCATTTGATATATCTGCCCCGCCTGGACTACCAGAACTTGAGGACTGGGATGAGCACCATGTTAAATTGAAATGGGAACCACCAATCCGCGATGGAGGCTCTCCCATTACAAATTATATTATTGAGGTTATGGACAAAGACTCAGGAGAGTTCGTGAAAGCAGCAGAAACTGA
Source organism: Drosophila gaucha (assembly GCA_035045545.1). Lineage (NCBI taxonomy): Eukaryota > Metazoa > Arthropoda > Insecta > Diptera > Drosophilidae > Drosophila > Drosophila gaucha. Next base: position 49,207 of record JAWNOY010000406.1, read on the forward strand.
AGGTCCAATTTGCAAGGGAGTCGTTAAAAAACTGGAAGAGGGTCAACAATATAAATTTCGAGTTCGCGCTGTTAACAAGGCTGGTCCATCTGAACCATCAGAACAAACTAATTGGCATACTGCCAAGCCACGCTTCCGTAAGTTTTTTAAATTTAAAGCTCTATTTATTATTGATTTATTAAATTTTGTATAACAGTAAAGCCACATATAGATAGAACAAACCTGAGCCCCGTAATTGTGAAAGCAGGTTTATCCATCAGCTTGGACATTAATATTAAAGGTGAGCCAGCTCCAAAGGTGGAATGGCTATTTAATGGACTACCTGTGGTTAGCGATGAAGAAGGAATTAAAATTGACAGTGTTGATTATAGCACAAAGTTCTTTGTTATGCGAGCCAAACGGCCACAAAGTGGCAAGTACACCATTAAGGCAACAAATGAAGTTGGAGAAGACGTTGCTGAATTGGATGTGACCGTATTGGGCAAGCCAGGGAAACCTAAGGGTCCTTTGCAGGTCAATGATATTACCAAACATACCTGTAAGCTGAAATGGGAAAAGCCTGATGATGACGGTGGAGCTCCAATTGATTATTACGAAATAGAAAAACTGGATCCACATACTGGCCAATGGCTACCATGCGGTAAGAGTTCCGAGCCTGAAGCCAAGATAATTGGCTTGCATGAAGGCAAGCCCTATAAATTCCGTGTCCGCGCTGTCAATAAAGAGGGCGAGTCTGAGGACTTGGAAACGGAAAAGCCAATTATCGCTAAAAATCCATTTGATGAGCCGGACAAACCAGGTCGACCAGAGGCAACCAATTGGGATAAGGACTTTGTTGACTTAGCTTGGGATCCACCCAAAAACGATGGAGGTGCTCCTATTCAGAAATACATAATTCAAATGCGTGACAAATCAGGCCGGGCTTGGGTAGATGCGGCTACAGTTCCTGGTGACAAGACCAAGGGCACTGTAACAGGTGTTGAAGAAGGACATGAATATGAGTTCCGTATTGTTGCTGTTAATAAAGCTGGTCCAAGTGAGCCCAGTGATGTTTCAAAATCTGTTGTGGCGAAGCCTCGATTCTTGAAGCCACATATTGATCGCAAGAACTTACAAAAGAAGATCATGCGTAGTGGTCAAATGTTGCACATGGACGCAGCTGTTAAGGCAGAACCGCCAGCTAAAATAACTTGGACATACAATGGTGCCGAAATCAAAAATAGTGAAAAAATTAAAATTGAAAATGAAGATTACAAAACAACATTCATCATGCCCAAAGTGAAGCGTGTCGATAAAGGCGTTTACATTGTCACAGCTAAAAATGATTCTGGCGTGGACACAGTTGAGGTCGAACTTGAGGTACTATGCAAGCCAAGCAAGCCAAAGGGTCCTTTGGCAGTCTCCGATGTGACGGCCGACAGCGTTCATTTGAAATGGGATAAGCCCGATGATGATGGCGGCGAGCCCATTGAGCATTACGTCGTTGAGCGTATGGATACAGAAACAGGTCGATGGGTACCAGTTCTTACGACTAAAACACCAGAGGCGGACGTAACTGGCCTTACGGAAGGCAAAGAGTACTTATTCCGAGTAAAGGCTGTCAATGCTGAGGGAGAATCAGAGCCGTTAGTAACTGATATTCCAGTTACGGCGAAAAATCCGTATGATGCCGCAGATACACCTGGTAAGCCACAAATAACTGATTGGTCGGCAAGTCATGCGGATCTCAAGTGGCGTGCACCCGATGATGATGGAGGTGCGCCTGTTACTGGATATATTATTGAAAAGAAAGACAATAACACCGGAAAATGGCAAAAGGTTTTGGAAACAAATACGCCTGATTGCAAAGCACGTGTTAACGATCTAATTGAAGGCACTAAATATCAATTTCGTGTCAAAGCAGTTAACAAAGCTGGTCAAAGTAAGCCATCTGAAGCATCCGACCAAATGACTGCTAAGGATCGATTCGCAGCACCAAAAATTGATAGAACAAATGTTAAGGATATCACTATCAAGGCTGGCCAACATATTCGCTATGACATTAAAATTTCTGGCGAGCCACCACCATCCAAGACATGGTTTCATAACAAGGCTCGCATTGAAGATGATGAATACAATATCGATATGGAGTCATATCGCACCAAGCTGGCCGTGCCATTTGCAAAGCGATCTCATACCGGCAAATACACCATTAAGGCCGAAAATGAGTCCGGCCATGATGAAGCTTCTTTTGAGGTAACCGTCCTTGATAAACCAGCACCACCAGAGGGTCCACTGCGTGTAACGGATGTTCACAAAGACGGATGCAAGCTGAAATGGAATCCACCTTTAGACGATGGTGGCCTGCCCATAGAACATTATGTTGTTGAGAAAATGGACGTGGAATCTGGGCGTTGGCTACCTTCTGGACGTTTCAAGGAACCGTTCGCCGAACTCAACAACTTAGAGCCCGGTCACGAATACAAGTTCCGGGTATTAGCTGTAAACACTGAAGGAGAATCGGAGCCTTTAGCCGGAGAGCAGTCCATAATTGCAAAGAATCCATTTGATGAGCCAGGGAAACCCGGCACTCCGGAACCAGTTGATTGGGACAAGGATCGTGTTGATTTGGTATGGCGGCCACCACATAACGACGGTGGCTCGCCTGTTACTGGCTATGTGGTTGAAAAACGTGAAAAAGGCACAGACAAATGGATTAAAGGAGCTGAAATATCTGCACCAGCATTTGGTGAAGAATGCAAAGCAACAGTGCCAAATCTAGACGAAAATTGCGAATATGAGTTCAGAGTTAAGGCTGTCAATGCAGCAGGTCCTGGCGAACCGTCTGATGCTAGCAGATCTGTCATAACTAAGCCAAGAAAGTGTAAGTAACCCATCAATATAACTTATACGTTATTAATTGGACAGCTCCTACATACAAGATCTGTTGGTATTGAGATCGAATTTAAATTTTAAATTTAAATTTATTTATATAAATGCATAATAAATGTATGTAAAGGGCAGAAGGAGGCGTGGCAGACCTCATAAAGTATATATATTCTTGATCACGACAACGAACTGAGTCGATCTAGCTGTGTGCGTCTGTGAGTCCCTCCGTCCGTATGAACGCAGCGATCTCGTAAACTACAAAAACTAGAGATTTGAGATTTTAAATATATATTCTTGTATACCATACCCAGTGCAGGTTAATTTTTTTTTTCTTGACAACTCATCCTATTTCTTTATTATCGATAAAAATCGATATTTTGACTTTTTGACTTTTAACTTAAAGACCATAATAGCTAGAGACACCAAATCGACTATGTAGGGTTTTGTAATGAAAATACAGTTATTAAATATTTCCATCAGCCCCAAAAGTGAAAAAACGTATTTCATATACTAGGGAGTTGGGATTTCGCATGTATTCACGTTTGAATGTCAACATTATGTACTGAAAATTTCATTAATAATATACATCTAGAACCGAAGTTATTTAACAATCAATTTCTCGTGCTTTTGTGTACATGCGTATATGTGTGCGTATATATATATATGGATCATATAGATTCAAGCTAGAATACTTAAAACACCACGTCAGACTTGGATCAGGGGATCTCCTAGGGCAGACCCGACTAGAGCGTTCTTACTTGTTTGTACTTACTTTATTTAGGCAACAATATTTTTTATACTTATTATATCATTAAAATTACTAAGCATGGTAAAAAGAATATATGATCATGTGATCATGTTTTTATTGCTTAATTGAAATCAGGCTATAAAGAACCAACTATGGATAGAGTTCCGTGCCATTTTTTGTGTTTTTTGTTTTATAAAATATTCGTTTAAAAATATGAAATAATTTAATATACTGTTGATTAATACATTTTTTTAATTGTTTAAATTTTCTTTTTGAATAGTGGCACCAAAGATTGATCGAAAAAATATTCGTACTTATAATATCAAGGCTGGAGAGCCAATTTTTCTGGATATTAATGTCAGCGGTGAACCAGCTCCAGAAATAAGTTGGAATCAAAACGGTAAAAGCGTTTACCCAACATCCACAAGCCGCATGGAAACAATTCCCTACAATACAAAATATATCAATAGTAATCCAGAGAGGAAGGACACTGGACTTTATAAAATTGTTGCGCACAACCTTTATGGTCAAGATCAAGTCGAATTCCAAATTAACATCATAAGTAAGTACATTTTTTTTTTTTATTTAATTATAAATTTAATGCTTTTGTCTTAGACTCTATAGTGCATTTAGCTATAAGCCTTAACTAACAAGGGTAGCTGAATGTATATACTGTATATACAACTTAATGCTACATTTGTGTACAAAAATTCACAATATTTACAAAGGGTATAGGTATAAGGATTGTTGGCATTTTAGCCCATGCCTGGTGACCAATCTAGTGAGATAAGCCACAACTGCTCGTGCTAGACGGTTTTGATGACAGGCGAGTCTGTGGCTGTATCGCGCTGAATGTCGACTTGTTGTTTCATCTATCGTCTCCACTGCCAGGGCTTAATGAATTCGTGCGTTTGTAATACTCCTGAGACATTTGTTTTGCATCACTTGTATGCGTTGGCGACTTGTTTTGGCAGTAATTCGAAAAATTTATATTCCATGTCGCCACATGGGAGCAGCGATGCAGTTACACACTGCTCTTTTGCAGAGTAGTGGCAGTTTGCTGTGTCGGTTAGTCAGCCAGTAAAGCTGTTTGGCTCTGATTCTATCCAATGTAAAGCCCAAAATTGCTTTTTCTAGAACAACAACCAATAACTGAAGTTATTGTCCTCCGTGGGCTCCAACCAAGCTAGTGGCCGGACCCCCACTATGCAATTGCATTTTAATAATTTAGTTTTTTCTTCAATTGCACTGCGACACGCACTGTGTGCTAAAATGACACTGTAACATCAATGTACCACTGTAGTGGACTTAGTTTGTTAATTAATAATTGAATTGCTAAAGTTCACAATTTTGTGGTTCAAAATACGTGTAAAATACGAACAAGTAGTTACAATTTTCATTTAATAACTATCATTTTCCGTTGTGTCGGATAATCTGAGATCGTAACAATAGCATCAAGCATCGATTTTATACCCTAATCCCATTAAAAATGTAAATGGGAAGAGTATCTCTTTCTCCGGCACACCCATAAACAGCTCGCTACTTTTTTTTATCGAAAAATTAATGTATACCCCTAATGGAATGAAAGGGAAATGATATTCGAGCTGTAATATGCAATATTCCCTACAATAATATTTAAACCATTGGTTTCGATTAAAATGCGTATTTGGAATTCTTTTAAAAAAGGTGTAAGGCAATTTTTTTAGCCAATAATCATCAAAAACAGTACACATTTAAAATATGTGTGTTAACACCCCTGAATGTTTTCCTTTTTCTTAATGTTATGTTCCGTTCTTTGAATTATTACCGACAGCTTTTATTATGCTTTTTTGCAGCATATTTCGTATGTACACATTTCAGTATCTAATATAGTTTAAGTATATGTAATATATATACATATATATTATTTTCCAATCACAATTTGCAGCTAAGCCCGGTAAACCTGAAGGCCCACTCGAAGTATCCGATGTTCACAAGGACGGATGCAAGCTTAAATGGAAAAAACCAAAAGATGATGGGGGCGAGCCAATTGATAGTTATTTGGTTGAAAAGTTCGATCCCGATACTGGCGTTTGGTTACCTGTTGGTAAGAGCGATGTACCAGAGATGACAGTTGATGGCCTGGTTCCCGGTCATGAGTATAAGTTCCGAGTGAAGGCTGTGAATAAGGAAGGCGAATCTGAACCACTTGAAACATTGGGCTCAATAATCGCCAAAGATCCATTCAGTAAGTATCAACTTTTATATATTTTGGCCTTAACAAAATCTAATAACATTTAATGTAATAATAATTGCGTACTATTCAGCGGCACCATCTAAGCCAGGCGCACCAGAGCCCACAGACTGGACAGCCAACAAAGCAGATCTTGCATGGAATGAGCCAGCTAGCGATGGTGGCTCACCCATTACTGGATATATTATTGAAATTAAGGATAAATACAGTCCACTATGGGAAAAGGCATTGGAAACAGACTCGCCTACACCTGTAGCTACTGTAAATGGACTAATAGAAGGAAATGAATACCAGTTCCGTATAATTGCTCTAAACAAAGGTGGGCAATCAGAGCCATCTGAAGCGAGTAAGACATTTATAGCTAAACCGCGCTACCTGGCACCTAAAATAGATCGGAGAAATCTACGCGATGTAACAATATCTGCTGGAACTGCTCTTAAGTTGGATGCTGTTATCATTGGCGAACCGGCACCAAAAGTAGAATGGAAATTTTCCAATTATCCTTTGCAATCAGGAAAGAATGTAACAATCGAAACTCCCGACTATTATACCAAACTTGTTATACGCCCAACTCAACGGGGTGACTCTGGCGAATATTTAGTAACAGCAACAAATAGCTCTGGCAAAGATAGTGTTCTCATCAATGTAAATATTACGGATAAGTCGATGCCACCCAATGGACCACTTCAGATATCTGATGTGCATAAGGACGGATGTCATCTGAAGTGGAAGCGACCTAACGATGATGGTGGCACTCCGATTGAGTACTTCCAAATCGATAAATTAGATCCCGAAACTGGTTGTTGGCTACCATGCGGTCGTTCAACAGAGCCTCAGGCCGATATTACAGGTCTTACACCTGGCTGTGAATATAAATTTAGGGTGTCGGCTGTAAATGCAGAGGGCGAATCGACTCCGTTAGTTGGTGATGAATCAATTATTGCCAAGAATCCGTTTGATGAGCCCGGCAAGCCGGAAAATCTACGGCCAACCGATTGGGATAAGGATCACATCGATTTGGCCTGGACGCCGCCACTCTGCGATGGTGGATCTCCAATCACAGGATACCTAATTGAAAAGAAAGATAAATATGGGCAATGGGAAAAGGCTCTGGAAGTGCCAGCAGATCAATGCAAAGCTACTGTTCCGGATTTAACTGAAGGCCAAGCCTACGAGTTCCGTGTCAGCGCCATTAATGCTGCTGGCCCAGGTGAACCATCAAATGCAACAGATCCCATTGTTGCAAAGTCGCGCAATAAGCCGCCAATTATTGATCGATCCAATTTAATAGAAGTACGTATCAAGGCTGGGCAAGCATTTACATTTGATTGCAAAGTTTCCGGAGAACCAGCCCCAAAAACAAAATGGCTACTAAAAAAGAAAGAGGTATATTCAAAGGATAATATTAAGGTTACCCATATCGACTATAACACCAAAATTAAAGTGACCAATGCGACCCGCTCTGATTCTGGTATATATACAGTCCATGCTGAAAATGCCAACGGCGTGGATAGTGCTGATGTCAAGGTAACTGTTATTGATAAGCCATCTCCACCAAATGGACCGCTAAAGGTGGAAGATGTTCATGCAGAGGGATGTACGCTTAAATGGAGCCCACCTGACGATGATGGCGGTCAGCCCATTGATAGCTATGTTGTAGAGAAAATGGATGAAGCAACTGGTCGTTGGGTACCTGCTGGCGAGACTGATGGACCAATTACTAGTTTGAATGTGAAAGGTCTAACGCCCGGACATAAATATAAATTCAGAGTACGCGCAAAGAATCGTCAAGGCACATCAGACCCACTTACCACACCTCATGCCACTGAAGCCAAAAATCCATACGATGAGCCCACCAAACCGGGCACTCCATCTATTAAAGACTTCGACAAAGATTTTGTAGATTTAGAATGGACAAGGCCAGAAAGCGATGGTGGTTCATCTATAAGTGGTTATGTAATTGAAAAACGTGACAAATACTCACCAGATTGGGAGAAGTGCGCTGAAATCGATGGCGATGTAACCAGTGGTCATGTGCCCGACTTGATTGAAGGCGTTAAATATGAATTTCGTGTGAGAGCTGTAAACAAAGCTGGTCCCGGTGTACCAAGCGATGCAACTGAGCCTCATGTTGCGCGTGCAAAGAACTTGGCGCCGAAGATTGATAGGAACTTCATGCTGGATATTAAAATTCGTGCAGGAAACGTGTTTGAATTTGATGTGCCAGTTATTGGAGAGCCAATTCCAAGTAAGGAATGGACACATGAAGATAACATGGTTATAAATACAGATCGTGTAAAAATTTCGAGTTACGACGATCGTACAAAATTACGTATTCTAGATGCCAAACGGGCAGATACGGGATCCTATACTTTGGTTGCCCGCAATATCAACGGTGTTGATAAGCACACTGTGAAAGTCACTATTCTAGATGTTCCATCTGCACCCGAAGGTCCACTTCGTGGAGATGAGGTAACCAAAAACTCAATGACATTACGTTGGCGACCACCCAAAGATGATGGTGGCTCCGAAATAACGCACTATGTGGTCGAGAAAATGGATAACGAAGCAATGCGCTGGGTGCCTGTCGGAGAATGTGCTGGCACTGAGATTCGTGCGGACAATCTAATTGAAAACCACGATTATAACTTTAGAGTGCGTGCTGTTAACAAGCAAGGACAATCACAGCCATTAACAACTAGTCAAGCAATTACTGCCAAGGATCCATATTCGCATCCCGACAAACCAGGTCAACCACAAGCAGTTGATTGGGGTAAGGACTTTGTGGACTTAGAATGGGCTGCACCCAAGCGGGATGGCGGTGCCCCAATAACTTCATATATTGTCGAAAAGAGACCAAAGTTCGGACAATGGGAACGTGCTGCTGTTATACCCGGAGATGACCGTAAAGCTCATATACCAGACCTGACTGATGGTGGAGAGTATGAATTCCGCGTTATTGCAGTCAACCGTGGTGGCCAAAGTGATCCATCAGATCCATCTGGTACCGTTATCTGCAAGCCCCGTTTCCTGGCACCATTCTTTGACAAGTCTCTATTGAATGACATAACTGTACACGCTGGAAAACGACTAGGATGGACGCTACCAATAGAAGCTTCACCACGACCGACAATTAAATGGCTTTTTAATGGCAAGGAAATTGAACTAAATACACGAATTGAGTCAAATCTTTTGCAAAATGAGCTGACCTTTGATATACCGTCAGCACTTCGTTCTGATGAAGGACGATACACATTAATACTGAAAAACCAGCACGGGTCCTTTGATGCATCGGCACACGCAACTGTGCTTGATCGTCCATCACCTCCAAAGGATCCACTGGACATCACAAAAATAACAAGAGATGGCTGCCATTTGTCATGGCAAGTGCCCGAAGATGATGGCGGTTCACCAATATTGCATTATATTATTGAAAAAATGGACTTGTCTAGGGGAACATGGTCAGACGCTGGCATGAGCACACATCCGGTTCATGATGTGATCAGACTGGTCCATCGCAAAGAATATTTATTCCGTGTTAAGGCAGTTAATGCTATTGGTGAATCAGAGCCATTAGAATTATCAAAGAGCATAATTGCCAAGAATGAGTTTGATGAACCCGATGCGCCAGGTAAACCAAGTTTCACCGATTGGGACCGCGATCACGTTGATCTACAATGGGCCGCACCAAAATCTGATGGTGGTGCACCCCTCACCGAATATATTATACAAAAAAAAGAAAAGGGCAGCCCATACTGGGTAAACGTTGTCCATGTACCCCCAAACAAGACAGCAGCAACTGTACCAGAACTTGTCGAGGGACAAGAGTACGAGTTTAGAGTAATTGCTGCAAATCAAGCAGGCCAGTCCGAGCCATCCGAACCATCTGATATGATAATGGCTAAGCCACGCTATTTGGCGCCAAAGATCATAACACCATTACACGAAGTGCGTATAAAGGCTGGTCTTATATTCCACATCGATATTGATTTCATTGGTGAGCCAGCACCAGAAGCGATATGGACGCACAAGAATAATCCATTGAAGTCGAATGAACGATCAACCATTACCACAATTGGACACCATACGGTTGTCCATACTGTTAATTGTCAACGCTCGGATTCTGGTGTCTATCATTTGCTATTGCGCAATGACTCAGGCATAGATGAGGGTAGTTTTGAACTGATTGTTCTCGATCGTCCCGGTCCACCAGATGGCCCATTAGAGTATGAAGAAATAACTGCTAATTCTGTGACTATATCATGGAAGCCACCAAAAGATAATGGCGGCTCTGAAATATCTGCTTATGTAATCGAGAAACGCGACTTAACACATGGAGGAGGTTGGGTGCCTGCTGTTACTTACGTTAACGCAAAGTATAACCATGCAGTTGTTCCTAGACTTTTGGAAGGCACAAAATACGAGTTTAGAGTAATGGCTGAAAATTTGCAGGGACGTTCCGATCCGCTAACATCCGAGCAGCCAGTTATAGCTAAAAATCAATACACTGTTCCTGGAGCACCAGGTAAACCAGAATTATTAGACAGCGATAAGGATCACATTACTATTAAATGGAAGCAGCCTATCAGCAACGGTGGCTCACCCATACTTGGATATGATATTGAGCGTCGCGATGTAAATACTGGCCGATGGATCAAAATTAACGGTGAACCAATTCCCACAACAGAGTATAGAGATGATCGAGTATCCCCAAATCACCAATATCAATACAGAGCATCGGCAGTTAATGCAGCTGGAAATAGCAAAACTTCCGATCCATCATCTACACTTAACGCGCGACCAATGCGAGAGAAGCCAAGACTCCATCTGGATGGCTTGACCGGCAGGCGTATTAAAGTACGTGCTGGCGAACCAGTCAATGTTAATATACCGATCTCTGGTGCACCAACCCCAACGATCGAATGGAAACGCGGTGACATTAAATTGCCAGAGAGTAAAAAAGTCTCATTCGATACAAATTCCGAGCGAACTATTTTCCGCATCGACGATTCAACTAGGCAAGACTCCGGAACCTATAAGGTTACAGCAATTAATGAATTTGGCAAAGACTCTGCTGATATTGAAGTAATTGTTGTTGACAAACCAACACCACCTGAAGGTCCGTTAACATACACTGAGACTGCGCCCGACCACATTTCATTGCAGTGGAACCCGCCAAAAGATGATGGTGGCAGTGATATAACTGGCTACATAATTGAATTCTCCGAGTTTGGTGTTGACGATTGGAAGCCCGTGCCTGGTTACTGTCCAAAAACCAATTACACAGTCAAGGGACTTACCGAAGGCAAAAAGTATTTGTTCCGTGTTCGGGCTGAGAACATTTACGGTGTTTCTGATGCTCTCGAAGGAAAGCCTGTTATGGCAAAATCACCATTCGACCCACCAGGTGCACCCACTCAGCCACAAGTTGTGGGCTATACTCCAAGTTCAGTGTCCTTGGAATGGCATCCACCAGATTATTGCGGAGGCAAACCAATTTCGGGATATATTGTGGAAAGAAGAGAACGCGGCGGGGAATGGATAAAGTGTAACAATTATCCGACGCCGAACACTAGCTATACAGTTCCTGATTTGCGTGAAGGTGCTAGATACGAATTTCGGGTAACTGCGGTCAATGAAGCTGGTCCTGGCAGCCCATCCAAGCCATCGGATCCGATGACAGCTGAACTGCAACGTTATCGTCCCGACGCACCCGAACCACCAAAGGCAGATCGTATTACAAAGGATAGTGTCACATTATCGTGGCGGCCACCGCGCAACGATGGCAAATCCAAAATCAAAGGATACTATGTTGAAGTGCGACCCAAAAATTCAAAGGATTGGAAACCAGTTAATGACATACCAATTAATTCAACTTTGTTTACGGTACCCGATTTGACGGAAGGCGAAGAATATTCATTCCGCATTATAGCTGAAAATGATGTTGGACGCTCAGATCCATCGAAGCCGTCACAGCCCATAACGATTGAAGAACAACCAAATAAGCCATGCATGGATCTAGGTGGTGTTCGCGATATTATTTGCCGTGCAGGAGACGACTTTAGCATTCATGTACCATATGTGGCTTTCCCGAAGCCCACTGCATTCTGGTACTCAAATGATACTGTGTTGGATGATGACCAACGTGTGCACCAACACTTAACTGATGAAGCTGCTTCATTTGTAGTGAAGAACTCAAAGCGATCGGACTCTGGACAATATCGGTTACAGCTTAAGAATCCACATGGCTTTGATACGGCTACCATAAACGTAAAGGTCTTGGATAGACCCGGACCACCAAATAATTTACGTGCTGATGAATTTGCCGGTGATTCTTTAACATTATATTGGAATCCACCGAAAGATGATGGTGGTTCACCGATTCAGAATTACATTGTTGAGAAAAGAGAAGCTCGCTCTTCAACGTGGACCAAGGTCAACAGCTACTGCACTGTACCATTTGTGCGTGTTCGAAACCTGACAATTGGTAAGGAATACGATTTCCGCGTGATTGCCGAAAATAAATATGGCCAATCCGATCCGGCCAACACATCAGAGCCAATCAGAGCAAGACATCCATTCGATGTACCAAATGCACCTGGCATACCTCGAGGCATTGATTCCACAGAAGATAGCATTACGATTGCCTGGTCTAAGCCCAAGCATGATGGTGGATCGCCAATAACCGGATACGTAATCGAAAAGCGACTGTTAAGCGAGGACAAATGGACCAAGGCTATTCATGCCCTCTGTCCAGATCTGACATGCAAGATACCCAATTTGATTGAAAACGCTGAATATGAGTTTAGAGTGGCTGCTGTTAATGCGGCGGGTCAATCGCCATTTAGCGCATCTAGCGACCTTATATTCTGTCGCCGTCCACCACATGCCCCCAAGATAACATCTGACTTATCGATCCGCGATATGACTGTGATTGCCGGAGAGGAATTCCATATAACAGTTCCATACCATGCCAACCCACGACCATCACCGTCTTGGAATATTAATGGTATCGAAGTTACATCCGATGAGCGCATACGCTTCGATACAGATGATTACAATTCAGTTTATCACAATAAATGTGCTAAACGCTCGGAAAGTGGATCGTATACAATCACTCTCACAAATAGCAAAGGATCGGATACCGCATCCTGCCATGTAACTGTTATCGACAGACCTGGTCCGCCACAAGGTCCATTGAATGCCTATGATATCACACCAGATACCTGCACACTCGCATGGAAGACACCACTGGACGATGGTGGCTCGCCAATCACAAACTATGTGGTGGAGAAATTAGATACAAGCGGTACATGGGTAAAAGTTAGCAGCTTTGTACGCAATACCCATTATGATGTAATGGGCCTAGAGCCCAATCACAAATACCATTTCCGCGTGAGAGCTGAAAATCAATATGGACAATCAGATCCGCTAGACATGCCCGAACCCATAACAGCCAAACATCAATTCACCGTTCCCGATGAGCCTGGACAGCCTAAAGTAATTGATTGGGACTCAGGCAACGTAACACTGATATGGACACGCCCAGCCAGTGATGGAGGCTCTCGCATTCAGGGCTATCAAATTGAATACCGTGACATTATTAACGACGCATCGTGGAATACGTATGAGTATTTAATAAAAGACACCAAATACCAATTGTACAACTTAGCGAATGGCAGCGAATATGAATTCCGTATCAAAGCAAAAAATGCTGCCGGATACAGTAAGCCATCACCACCATCATTGAGATTCAAGTTGAAGGGTAAATTCAATGTACCCTCACCACCAGGCACACCACAGGTAACAAAAGTGGGTAAGAATTATGTCGATCTCAAATGGGAGAAACCACTCAGCGATGGAGGTTCTCGCATCACGGGTTATATAATCGAACGACGAGATATTGGCGGTGCAGTTTGGGTCAAATGTAATGATTATAATGTTCTGGACACTGAATTCACAGTTATTAACCTAATTGAAATGGGCGATTATGAGTTCCGTATTTTTGCTCTTAATGCTGCTGGACGTTCAGATCCCAGCCTATGCACAATGCCAATTAAGGTGTGCGAAGTTTTAGGCGGCGAGAAACCAGATTGGATATCCAGATTACAAGACAGGATCGCACCATGTTGCAAAGATTTTACGTTACAGTGCACTGCCACTGGTAAGCCCAGCCCCACAGCCAGATGGTTGAGAAACGGTAAGGAAATCCAAATGCAACCTGGAGGACGGTTTACGTCTGACAGCAAGGACGGTGTCTTCCGTTTGCACATCACAAATGTTCAATCCGGCGATGATGGGGACTACACTTGCGAAGCAATTAACTCACTTGGATTTGTGCATACATCTGGTTATCTTAAAGTTGGCTCCCCGCCGATTATAAACCGGTGCCCTAATGAATTATATCTACCTGAGGGAGATAATACAAAAATTAAGATATACTATTCGGGCGATCAGCCACTCTCATTGAAGATAACCAGAAATAACGAGCTCGTCTCCGATTTGGCTGATGAATCACATTTTAAATATACCGTCTTTGATGATTATATTGCCATATTTATTCGCGATATTGTTAAGAACGATGCTGGCAACTATCAAATTGAGCTCAGCAACGATTCTGGTAGTGCAACCGGACATTTTGTTGTACACATTACAGGATTGCCATCAGCACCCGTGGGTCCAATGGGTATTTCCCATATCAACAAGCACTCATGCACATTAGCTTGGCGTCCACCCGCCTATGATGGCGGCCTACGGATAACTCATTACGTGGTGGAACGTAAGGATATATCGTCGCCACACTGGATCACTGTGTCCAGCTCCTGCAAGGACACAAACTTCAATGTGCAGGGTCTGATTGAGAACCAAGAGTACATATTCCGCGTAATGGCTGTAAATGAGAACGGAATTGGTGCACCATTAGAAGGCTTGAATCCCATTCGTGCCAAGGCACCAATCGATCCCCCATCACAACCGGGCATTCCAGACATTACTGAGATTGGCGGAGACTTTGCTCATTTAGAATGGGCCAAACCGGAATCAGATGGCGGTGCTCACATTCAAGGCTATTGGGTCGACAAACGAGAAATTGGCAGCGGTACCTGGCAACGGGTTAATCCTATCATTTGCGCTGCTAATCAAATCAATTGCCATCATTTGATTGAAGGTCGTCAGTACGAGTTCCGCGTATTCGCCCAAAATATAGCTGGCCTATCGAAAGAATCGACCGCATCGCAGGCTGTTAAGATTGTCGATCCTAAGGCGGCAACACCTCCACTTATTTTAAAGCCCATGCGCGATGCGAACTGCATACAAAATCACAATGCACAATTTACATGCACAATCACCGGAGTACCTCGACCAACCATCACTTGGTACAAGGGAGCGCGTGAGATAACGAGTGGAGCTCGCTATCACATCTATTCCGAAGGGGACAATCACTTCTTGAACATTAACGATGTATTTGGCGAGGACGCTGATGAATATGTTTGCCGTGCCGTTAACAAAGCTGGTGCCAAATCAACTCGTGCGGCTCTCGCCATTATGAGTAAGTATTTGATGAACGGATTTTCCATTACATTTTTAGAAGGTTTGATTATGATTCTACCAATGAGCCTACTCGTTAGATTGAGAGCTTCTCGGCAACTATTAAAGTAGAAGAATTGTAATATATTATATATGTATGTTTTTGAAGCCATATGTAAAACAAGTTTATCTTTTTTTTTGACACTTCATTCTTTTTCCAAATATCGAAAATCGATATTTTGACAAAAAAAAGCTAGGCGAACCTAATTCAGTAAAAACACAGATAATGAATATTAATATATTTTTTAAATTAATAAGTTACTGTCATTGATATTTTACAGCTGCTCCGAAGTTGAATGTCCCACCACGATTCAGAGACACAGCTTACTTTGATAAGGGTGAAAATGTTGTAATTAAAATACCATTCACTGGTTTTCCCAAACCCCGTATCCAGTGGGTAAGAGAGGGCGATAATATTGAATCTGGTGGTCACTACAATGTTGAAGTTAAGGACCGACATGCCGTGTTGACCATTCGTGATGGTTCACGTCTCGACTCTGGCCCATACCGAATCTCAGCAGAGAATGAACTTGGATCAGATACGGCTATAATCCAGGTGCAAATCAGTGACCGTCCAGATCCACCACGGTTCCCATTGGTTGAAAGTATTGGCAGAGACTCGCTATCCCTTAGCTGGAAGGCCCCTATTTGGGATGGCGGCAGCGACATTACAAACTATCTGGTTGAGCGACGCGAGCATCCACTTTCTTCGTGGATACGTGTTGGAAACACACGTTTCACCTCAATGGCCGTTACTGGTTTGACACCAGGCAAGGAGTATGACTTCCGTATATTTGCCGATAATGTCTATGGACGATCTGATGCATCGGAAACAAGCACACTTATCAAGACAAAGGAGTCGATCAAGAAGAAGACTACTGAGCGCAAATGGGAGTTTGATGAAAACGGCAAAAAGATTCGCGGCAAGCCAGATGGTCCAATCAAGGATTACGATTCATACGTATTCGATATATACTCGAAATTCGTGCCACAACCCGTAGAAATTTCGCACCAAAGCGTTTATGATAGATATGATATACTCGAGGAGATCGGCAACGGTGCTTTTGGTGTTGTACATAGATGCCGCGAGCGAAGCAGTGGAAATATTTTTGCTGCCAAATTTATACCCGTGTCGCATGCTGTTGAGAAAGACCTGATTCGACGTGAGATAGACATTATGAATCAGTTGCATCACCAAAAACTAATCAACCTACACGATGCATTTGAAGACGACGACGAAATGGTTCTGATACTTGAATTGTAAGTACAAATTTTCATAATTGTTATAAATATCTTTAACTACATCTAATCATTATAAAGTTACAACTTACAAGTTACTACTTGCGAAATACACTCTCTACATAAATAGCGGTCGATAATACTAATCATCGGTAAAGAATATTTAATATTCTTTTCATCATTTAACATTTTTTTATTTATTTTTATTCATTTAATAATATAGTATATGCAATTTATTTTCACGGCACAGCCTATCGGGTGGAGAATTATTTGAGCGCATCACCGCTGAAGGTTACGTGATGACCGAGACCGAAGTTATTAATTATATGCGGCAGATCTGCGAGGGCATCCGACATATGCACGAGAAGAATATTATTCACTTGGATATAAAGCCGGAAAATATAATGTGCCAGACGCGTAACAGTACAAATGTAAAACTAATTGATTTTGGTTTAGCCACACGATTGGATCCTAATGAGGTCGTGAAAATCACAACAGGCACAGCCGAATTTGCAGCACCAGAAATTGTGAACAGAGAGCCAGTTGGCTTCTATACAGATATGTGGGCTACGGGTGTGCTCGCCTATGTGCTGTAAGTTAACTAGGTAAATCAATTTTATAACATCTAATTTGACAAATTTTTTTTTTATATAATGTAGCCTAAGTGGACTTTCGCCATTCGCTGGGGATAATGATGTACAGACTCTGAAAAATGTTAAAGCCTGTGATTGGGACTTCGATATAGACGCTTTCAAGCACATATCCGATGAGGGAAAAGATTTTATTCGAAAGCTCCTCATTGCCAACAAAGAGAAACGAATGACTGCCCACGAATGCCTACTGCATCCATGGTTGACAGGCGATCACAGGGAGCTAACCCAAAAGATTGCTCGCGATCGTTATCTAGCATATCGCGAAAAATTAAGAAAGAAGTACGAAGACTTTGGCAAATATCTATTGCCAATTGGACGCTTATCCGAGTATTCATCACTTCGAAAACTACTAATGGAGAAATATAAGATACATGACGCCGTGTTCGATCGCCGGCAAGCTGCTCCGCGATTTGTCATCCGACCGTCGTCACAGTTCTGCTATGAAGGACAGAGCGTTAAGTTCTATTGTCGATGCATAGCAATTGCTACTCCCACACTCACATGGTCTCACAATAACATTGAGCTACGGCAGAGTGTTAAGTTTATGAAGCGGTATGCAGCAGACGATTATTACTTTATTATTAATCGCGTGAAGCTTGATGACCGCGGCGAATATATAATACGCGCTGAGAACCATTATGGTTCCAGAGAGGAAGTCGTTTTCCTCAATGTACATCCACTGCCAAAAGAACAGCCAAGATATAGAACCGAATCAACGCCGGTTCGACGACGTGAACCCTTGCCCTACACCTTCTGGCAGGAGGAATCTGAATCGGCGCCCAGTTTTACATTCCTCTTACGTCCACGCGTCATGCAGGCCCGCGACACATGTAAGCTTCTCTGTTGTCTCAGCGGCAAGCCCGTTCCCACTGTGAAATGGTATAAGGATGGTCGTGAGCTAAGCAAATACGAATACGCAATGACCCACTCAGATGGTGTTGTCACAATGGAAATAATTGATTGCAAGCCCTCAGACTCTGGTAAATACAGCTGTAAGGCAACGAATTGTCATGGAACAGATGAGACAACGTGCGTCGTTATTGTTGAAGGTAATTCAAATTTACAATTTAGATTCATACATATGTACCTCACATCCCATAAATAGTTGCCGAACAGACGAATATCATATATCATCTATGAGTAAGTGTGTATGTAAATATCAGACTATAGTCTGATTTTCAGCATATCATTGTGTGGAAATATCTACATATGTACATATTTTGAGCACTCTGCGGATGGTATGATACAGCATCCATGTAAATATAGGTATATAAATAAATATATATTATATATATATTTTGTACGATTTTTAATTTATGTTTGAGTAACATTTATACATGATTTTCTGAATTTACAAATTGATTACTTTCTCCAGGAGAATGGGTTACGCCTGAGCAGGCAGAACTTGCACATAATTTCCTTTACTCAGGAGGTAATTGATAATAATAAAATCTCAACTAAACCATACAATTACTTTTACTATTACTTTCAAGCATGCATATTTGTATACACATTCATGATTATCCTAGCTATTTGACTTTGATTTTATGACAATGTGTAGTATACCCACATGCATGTTATAAGCGATCTATCGATCTTAAAAACCTTAATCTCTAATTTATGGTAATTAGTATTCATATTTAATTTTGTGGAGCTATTATTCATTGAATAAAATATTTTAAATGATGTATACTGTGCTTTTTTCATGGTACAGTCGAAACCCGATAATTCATCCCCCATTCGTAAAAAAAGATTTCCCCTTGAAAAAAAAATTGGTAATAAATGGAATTCCTGTGTAATTCGTAAATATCTGATCCCCTTGCCATTTCGAACTATCTGGATTCGACTGTTTATTAATGGTGTTCTATGTATGTAATCTATGTAACAGACAGAAGAAGATTTTGCCAAAGGCGCCATGAAGTAGATAAAGTTATTCTTGATCAGATGGCAGAGCCCGTCCGTTTGTCTCTGTGTCCGTCAGTCAGTCTGACCGTCCGTCTGTACATATGTATGATAACGTTTAGAACTTAAAACTGACAGAAACTTACAGTTTTACATATAGATCCTCCTATATAAGATCAAGTTTATTTCAAATTATCAACATTTTTCCATTTGAATTAAATCGATTAAAATGGACAAAAAAAATCGGATATCTATGATGGTAATATATTATCTTAAAGTATATTTTACCAAATTCGATAGCTCCTGTCGTTTCCTTAAAGTCGTAAAAACTGAATTTTGAAAAGTCAAGACACAGCGTTAGGTGTATGTCCTTATCGGACCATCGTGAATAGATGCGTTATAATTTGTATTATTTTTTGTTTGCCCCATACTAAAGATAAAGTGTTACCCAATCAATACCCAGTATCTCAACTAATACCTAATATCTCAAAACAATCTTAATTATAAATTTTTAAAGATAACACAAATTAATCATATAAGATGTTTATTTACAATTTCCCGTTTCATCTGTCCCCAACAAATAACTAAGCAAATCCTAAATGGAAAATGTACTGAATAACACCCTCTACTCTTTGTCCCCACATATCAAATGCACTATATTGTTGGAATTTCTTGTTTCAAAAGTCGTTTTAAAAATTAACCTCACTCTTTTATTGATCACAGCTGTACAGGAGTGCCTATATCGCTGCTTGAAATGAAACAAAATACATTTTTCTCTATTTATTTATTTCGACTCACAGATCGCAAGTACATCGAACAGCCCATAAAGCCGGCACCTCCTCCGATTATTACAGCACGCCAGTTCACGTCAAATATTTCCAGCAACACGCATCAGACATCAAGCACTAGATCCACGTCGGATGGCAAGGTAATTATAAATAGGGGTTAGAGGTTTGAGATATATATAACTGCAGCAAAACTGACTAATTGAAAAACTACTTGTAGACTGTCACCAACATCAACTCAACATCGAGCACAAGTTCCTCAACGACACAGAATAGCATTTCAGGCAAAAAGAAATATGCAGCCAGCAGCTTACAGGCACCCGGCAGCCCATCACGATCTCGAAGTGCTACCAAAGAGCTAATACGTACGTATCTACGAATTACATTAGTATTATGAAATACAATTTATCATCATTCGTATGAATTTAATTTATTATTACACATACCAATAGGATTTAGTAACTAAGCATTAGACTAATTTTTTCGATTTTTGACGTGC
Source organism: Drosophila gaucha (assembly GCA_035045545.1). NCBI lineage: Eukaryota > Metazoa > Arthropoda > Insecta > Diptera > Drosophilidae > Drosophila > Drosophila gaucha. The sequence goes on from JAWNOY010000406.1 coordinate 69,719, forward strand.
TAAATCCAAATGTCCAAATGTTCAAAGTGCATAAATGCTAAAGATATTGTTTATATTGTATCAAAATAATTTGGCTTTGTCTTAAAGTACTTTTGAAAAAAAGTAAGAACATTGCAGTCGAGCGCAACCAACTGCTTGACACTCGTTCATGATCCAAAAACTTAAAAAAATGGAATGCAATATTGATTTTTTCGGACTCAACGTGACCCTTTATAAATTAGATTTTAGATAGTCTAAAGCTGTAGAAGGTACAATTTTACAATGAGAGTAGCTATTTATATTATATATTTTGTCTATGGCTGGAATTAACGAGTATATATTGCGAGACTGTGAAACCGCCGATAATATTAATGTTTTTGTTTTAAAAGATATAGTATTTCCTGATTTTTCGCATTCGCACACTGGGGGCGAGACATTTTATAAGTCGAGGGTAGAGGATACATACGAGTATACGATGCAAATGTCAGTCTCTATTTTCATTAGTGTCAAAATGCTTTGCATTGATACACACACAGCAAATATTAATATACTCTTTTCATTTTGTCAGTATAGCCTGATTTTTATACCCTGAATCCATTGAAAATGGGAAATCAGGGTATAATGGTTTTGCAAAAAGTATGTAACAGGCAGAAAGAGGCGTGACAGACCCCTTAAAGTATATATATTCTTGATCAGGGCGATGAGCTGAGTCGATTTAGCCCTGTCCGTCCGTACGTCCGTCCGTCTGTCAGTATGTATGAACGCGTCGATCTCAAAACATATAAGAGCTAGAGACTTCAAATTTTGCACGATGGTCTGTGTATACAGCGCGCATATCGAGTTTGTTTTAGATATTCGATAAATTTTCCCGTTTCAATGATATCGATTTAAAATATATACATATCTTTTACATATTTTTAACTACAGCTACCAAATTTTATTTTTAGCTTTTTGTAAATAAAATACAATTTCTTTTTTTTCATATTTTGGATACCGGCTCCACATTTCACAAAAAAAATTTATTAAAAAAAAAAATTATCAAAGCCACAATTTAATTTTTTCAAATTTTTTAGTGAAAACCGTATTTTCAATAAATTAATAGCATTCAATGCAGAAAATTGCATTCAAATCCGTTAAGTAATACAGAAGTTATTAAAGGAAACATTGTAAATGCACGCGGCAGCAGCCTGTACGTGTGCACACATACATTCAAATCAACTACGCAGTAATCGGCGCACGTGCTTCTGTGTGCATGTGTATACAAATGTGTGCATGTGTATATGTGTGCATGTGTTTATGTGTGCACGTGTATATGTGTGCATGTGTATATGTGTGCATGTGTATATGCGTGCCTGTGTGTATGTGTGCATGTGTATATGCGCCCAGAGGTAATATGTATAGATAAAAGATGTAAGCTAGGTTGTTTAAAACATAAGCTCGGACTTGGTTCAGGGGATCTCGTAGTCGGGCAGACCCGACTAGAGCTTTCTTACTTGTTGGTTACTGAATTTCTTCAAATTTTGTTTAAAACGAGCTTATATACTAAACGGTCGATATTATATAATTAATAATTTATATATTTTACTTAGTTCCGCCCGACGATTCCTTAATGTGTAAGCCGGAGTTCACAAAGCCACTCCACGACTTGATAATTCGTGATGGCGAGCAGTTACAGTTAACGTGCCATGTTAAAGGTGATCCGGAGCCACAAATCACATGGTCCAAAAATGGCAAATCAATATCGTCATCAGAAATAATGGATCTTAAATACAAAAACGGTATCGCAACGCTCACCATCCACGAAGTTTTCCCCGAAGATGAAGGCGTCTTCTCTTGCACCGCAACAAACTCAATTAGTGCTGTCGAAACCAAGTGCAAACTAACCATTAAACGTAAGTATGGTATTGGATAGATTAATAGATTAATTTTACGCTTTAAAATGAGTCTATTGAATTGTTGTCAGGTTTCGGCTTGTATCAAAACTTTATTTTTTAGTAATAATGATCAAATTACAATTATTAAATATCACAGTTCGACAATTTCAATAATTGACAACTCCCATACAATAAATTTTGCTGTACATTCCTATCCACCATTTTTTCTAGCTCTGGACAAACAGTCAAGCAAACGCCAGACAACTGGTAGTGACAAGCCACCTAAAATTGTTAGCCATCTAGAATCGCGCTTTGTGAAGGACGGAGATGCGGTTACATTGGCCTGTCGCATTATCGGAGCGGATCATTTTGATGTCGTTTGGCTGCACAACAATAAGGAGATCAAGCCAAGCAAAGACTTCCAATATACGAACGAAGCGAATATCTATCGTTTGCAAATCGCTGAAATCTTCCCAGAAGACGGTGGCACCTACACATGTGAGGCGTTCAACGATGCGGGCGAATCATTTAGTACCTGTACAATTAATGTCACAGTACCTGGCGACGAGCCCAAGCAGCCGACATTTGTTAAATTCCCCGTTTCCGTTTCGGTTACGGAAGGGGAAAATGCAATATTCGAATGTGAATTCGATGGAGAGCTGCTCAATCTGGCCTGGCTAAAGGATGGGAAACCCATAGACGAGGCACGCACCCGATACTCATTCACAAAGGATGGCAATCGTTATACTTTCGTTGTGAACAAATGTAATTTGGATGATGTGGGACAATATCAGGCAAAAGCTGTATCCAAGAAGGGTGAAAGCTTCTCAGCATTTTCGGTAAATGTCCTCAGTTCCGATGCCTAAACTTCAATTAACCTTGAATACACAACAAGTAATAATTAAATTAGACTGTTCATCAAATAGATATCATTTTATAAGTATTTCATTCACAAGAAAAAAATATTAAAAATCGGAAACAACAAACACATAGGACTGCGCCATTTAATACTGTCAGAGGTGGTATTATTAAGGCCTCCTTGAATCGTATCTAACCTAAATATTACATATATGTACTTTAGAAATAAACGAAATAATATTGCCGGCATACTTACACATAAGCAAAATGTACAATATTTTCTAATTTTTACATTTGTATCCATTTTTGTTTACGTTTATTTAAATGTATGTTTGTATCTATGTATGTACATCATCACTTATATTCACATTATGATAAACTCACTGATCCACAGAGTACCCAAGCACCGAATCAATCCGAAAACTGTGCAAACTTCTCTGACTGCTGGCATCCTCACTGAACATCTATAAGCACTCACAAGTCATCAAATTGCCCAGTTTCGGATAGTTTCTGCTGCGACGGTACACCTTCAAAGATAAACTTGTATACATACTTATTTAATTATATCAGCGAATATAAATACGATGTATGATTCGTGGCTATTGACCCAAAAATATATGACACTAAAATTAATAATTTTCAAATCGAATTCTAATAAACGACGTAATGCAATAAATTTTCAAAATGACATTTTTAATATAACAACTAAGAACGTTGATGTCGGGCTCAACCGAATTCATGTATACGTGTTCACGGTCAAAATAAACAGCTGAATTTGATCAAATATTGATGTTTTCGGATTTATCACGCCCGTAAGTCCGGCGGAATTTGGTATTTCACAAATTGACAGTACTTAGTGGGCGCGGTTATATATAGCTTTTTGATCGACCATTATAGAATGTCAATAGATACAATCTGTAGAGGAGGTCAACTGCAAGTTACTTGTCAAATTGAGATGTTCTAGCTCTAAAATTGTATATATCTTTTTGTGCCGGGATGATCTACTCGAATATATATCCTGAATTTCAAGGCTTCATTTTAGGATTTTTACAAATTTGCCACGACCCCAGGGGGCGTGGATAAGTTATTAATTGGTCGAAAGAGGAAAAAACTTTAGAAGATAGTGTTACCCAAGTTGCCACGCCACAAACGTATTGATGAAAATAAGTGTTTTTATTTTAAAAGATATAGAATTTCCTGGTTTGCCACGTCCTGGTGGGCGTATCCAAAAAACACTATAATCTGAATCGGGTACACGCGAGTATTTGTTTTTCAATTTCAAATGTCTCTAGCATTAAATGTGTCGAAATGCAGCGTGTTCACACAGACAGAAGGTCGGACAGCAAGATGAATACTGCACAAAACCAATATATCCTTTTCACTTCATGAACGAGTATAATAACTAATAGAATGGGCTAACGTCAGCTATGCCCAATTTTGTATACCCTTACAAAACCAAGGTCCAAGATGTTAATTTAGATGAAACAGACATTCAAGCTCAAGATTGGCCACGCACCTTTCGGCGAATCATACAATTTATTAGTTTATCTATCTGCGAAATGGTTGATCCTACCGATAAAACTCTATAACATACAATTTTCTTCCGATTGACAACGCCCCCAAGACCCGTACATAAGTATATGATTTTTGGTCAATCTATAGAGGCAGGCAACAGGAAAGTATTTGTGATATTTTCGGGCTTTAGCTATAAAATTATGTTTGGATGTTCCAGTTGTATAACTGTAGAATATACAGCTAAATCAGTTTTACCACGCCCGATACGGATCTTTTAGAGATATACCAGCCTGTAGAAAGAAGCGTATGTGCAAAATTTCAGTACTGAAGGTTTAAAACTCCAGGACATTGCGTTGATCCAGACAGACGGACAAGTCTGTATTACCACAGTTCGTCGTGCTGATTAAGAATATATACACTTTGATCAAAATTAAAATTCCTTTTTGCGAGAGTATAAAAATCAATAAATATCAGAATATAGTCCTCAAATAACCGATACAAAATTATAAATATATACTTAGCATGCTCTTCATTCTTAATTATACCCTGAACCCATTGAAAATGGGAAATCAGGGTATAATGGTTTTGCAAAAAGTATGTAACAGGCAGAAGGAGGCGTGGCAGACCCCACAAAGTATATATATTCTTGATCAGGGTGACGAGCTGAGTCGATTTAGCCCTGTCCGTCTGTCTGTCCGTCCGTCCGTCCGTCCGTCCGTCCGTCTGTCCGTATGTATGAACGCGTCGATCTCAGAACATATAAGAGCTAGAGAGTTCAAATTTTGCATGATGGTCTGTGTATACAGCGCGCATATCGAGTTTGTTTTAGATATTCGATAAATTTTTCCGTTTCAATGATATCGATTTAAAACGTTATCAAGATTCAGTTTTTTGACCATATCTTTTACATATTTTTAGCTACTGCTACCAAATTTTGTTTTTAGCTTTTTGTAATTAAAATACATTTTCTATTTTTTCATATTTTGGATACCAGCTCCACATTTCCCAAAAAAAAATTATTTAAAAAAAAAATTATCAAATCCACAATTTAATTTTTTTAAATTTTTAAGTGAAAACCGTATTTTCAATAAATTAATAGCACTCAATGCAGAAAATTGCATTTAAATCCGTTAAGTAATACAGAAGTTATTAAAGGAAACATTGTAAAAGCACGCGGCAGCAGCCTGTACGTGTGCACACATTCATTCAAATCAACTACGCAGCAATCGACGCGCGTGCTTCTGTTGTGTGCATGTGTATATGCGTGCCTGTGTGCATGTGTGTATGTGTGCATGTGTGTATGTGTGCATGCATATATGCGCGCAGAGGGTAATATATATAGATAAAAGATGTAAGCTAGGTTGTTTAAAACATCAGCTCGGACTTGGTTCAGGGGATCTCGTAGTCGGGCTGTGACTCGACTAGAGCTTTCTTACTTGTTTTGATTTGTAGTACTTAAATTAATTGGATGACAGAAACTGCACAAGGTCAGCGTAAAACTAATTTATTTACATTTCATGTACATTTCATTTCTATCACATATACATAAGCATATGTATGTAAATTAATATATATATATATATATATATATAAAGATGCGAAAAATTATCAACGATAGAATGTAACAAAATATGTTTGATATTTACTTAATTATGACAAAACTTTTTCAGCTAATTGGTAGCAAAATTATATTTCAACTTCATTGTTATTTTTTCTTTTTCATATCAGAATAATTATTTGATACTCAACGGAGTCAACGCAAAAAAAAAAGAAGTACTTTATTATAGTGACTCGCGCTTAAATTAATAGATTTAAAGTCCATACACATATTTATAATATTATATGGTAGGATCAGTATAGAGTACCTATTACATTTAACTTTCAAATTCTCATGTTTATAAGTATGGTGTTCTTTAATTGTATGGGGGTATTACGACTTCCTATCACACAGGTAAATATTAAATGATCCGAGCGCTTTTCCTTCTACACGCTCATCAAATAACAAATGTTAAAGTTATTAAGCTTTCCATATATTGTCGTATTCAAAAATGGTTCATTCCAGCACAACGTATGGCAAAACTATTAATGGTTCATTATTATAGGATTGAAGCTGTAGAACTTGGTGCCATTCCTTAAACTGTTGGACTCGGTTGCACTTACTAGTGGGAGTATCATCGACAACAGCTCGAATACCACTTCGATATTCGAGAGCCGGCTGCGATATTATTGACTGAGATGCGGCTCTCGCATCTATTTGGTTACAATTTTCGGTAGTTTTTAGTACATTTGATGTTAGATTATTATTGACACATTGCGTTTCACTTCCATCGCTGACAGAACTTAGGCGATGTGATTTACTTACACTTAAGTTATTGTTATTATAGCATATATTAGCATCATCACAATTCAAATCAGCAGCTGATGTGAGCTTTGGGTGATGATCATCCGTACTAATCGAATTGAACGACGGTAACATACCATTGTTATATAATGGTAATTTATCAATCGTATTTAACTTGATATCATTTAGTTGTTGTTCTTTATCATCATATTGATTGTTAATATCAACAGCAATTAAGGATTCATCACTAGAATATAAGTACAGGTCGTCTTGGTGGTCATCGTGTTTAGCTTCAATGGTTATTACAGACGCGGTCGGATCAGTCTCATTCTTAAATTTATAATTTTTTGAAAAAGCAATTTCACATTCTTTAGTTTGCTTAGTTTTGTGATTCCCTTTTTCCGGCTCACTATCGTCATCCTCATTTGAACTGCTGCTGCTGCTACAGGTACTGCTACTACTGCTGCTACTGCCACTGCTGCTGCTGCTGTAATTGATGATGCGCTCCTTTCTTCCCGCCCTGTCATGTCTGCACAATTCATTTGTGAAAAACAATTTTCGATGGTTTTTCACCAACGGTTGCGTACTGTGACCAACATTATTGAATAAATGTTTTAGTTCAATATCTATGATTTCTTTCTGACAAACGACCTGTCGATGTCGTCGATTTCGTAATCGACGATGTCGATAGCGGTTAAATTTCTGCAAATTTTTGCAGCTGCCTGCCGACATAGGAATTGATTGCTTTCCATTTAATTCAGCACCCTCCATAGAAAATAGTGGATGATGTGCTGCGATATTTTCAGCATCGGGTTGTTTCTCAGTTGAAGTTTCAGCTTCGGAGGCAACACTAACAACTATTGGAGAGATTGCTGATGTAGAGTTAACCGGTGAATTAATTTTACTGGGTGTTTTTTTTATTGTCAATACAATGTGATTGTTACTTCCTTCGCCATGGGCCATGGGCCTTTGGACGATTGCGTATTCCTCATCGTTGCTATTATTATCATCTTCATTTTCCATATGCCCATCCTCGTCCGCCAATATACTATCAATTGTCGTTGAATGACTTCTGTTTGACTCATGCTCATCGTCGCTTGCAGCCGGACCGAACTGGGAGTATCGAGTGTTATCGTCTCCAACTTCTTTACCGCTCATCTCGCTATGAGTTTCGTCCTCATCGCTGCTATTGTTGCTGCTACTAATTAGCGATATCTGTCTTTGAGTGGCAACATTTCCATTAATTGCAATTTTAATTCTCTTAATACGTGGTTTATCTTCTATTGTTGAATATGAATTATGTTTATCAAGGTCCTTGCTATCATCAGTGCCGTGAACAGTTTGTTTTGTTGCTTTTCTTCGTTTTTTTCTATTTCTTTCGACAACGTTACATTTGGATTGCTCCGATTTTTCCATAGCTGTAGTTTTTCGACTTCTTTGATTTTCATTTATTGAGTCTTGTGTTAACTGTAAACTTGAACTGCTGCAGGTGCTATTCCTCGTGCAGCGGCTGCCTTTTACATTCTCTGATCCAATAATTGACTCATCTGCATTTTCATTACTTTCGTGATCTGCACTATTACTAACCAGCTTTAGCAAGTTGTAACTAAGTGTGGAGTTACATACTAAGGAATCGTCATCTGAACATTGTGCTTGCAGTTGAACTTCACTATGTGTATTATGTGTATCTTGTTTATCGACTTCAACTCTCAGCGGATTGGGGCTTCTTTGATTATTTTCAAAATAATTACAATACATTTTAGACTGCTCCAGTTTAACTAACGTTTTATCATGGTTTATTGTAGGAATTTTCGTTCTATCCTTAAGCCGTTTAGCTGCCAGACGACACGTTGGTAAACATTTGGCAACACCCAAAAACGGTGGTATAAATGCTTTAAAAGTTTTTGATCTCCAATTCCGAACAAATTTTAAATAGCTTAAATCTTTACGTATTCGTTGCTCGTATGTGAGTGAGCCATATTTGGGTACGACATCAGCTCCATCACTAACTGCATAGGACTCCAATGTATTTAAAAATTCCGTTATTGATGACTCTAGCACTAATGACGAATCAATGCTGTTCCAATTGCCGTTAATGTTTGGTATGTAATAGTTGTGTAACGCATTTATATGAAAATTGGTTACATCATTTGTTTGTAAATTAAACCGTTGTTTTGCAATGCAATCAGGATCTTCATGTACAGTGTAAACAGATAAAGGTTCTGGCACTATATTACTGGCCTCTTGATCTCCTGGAAAACTATCGCTAACAGCTTTCAAGTCTTTATTAATATGTTCTTCGGTTAATGCGCTATCAGCTTCACTTACATTTAGATCAGCATCGTTATCGGGCACCGGTTTCACATTAGACTCTAGCGGCGACATAATTTTTATAATGGATTGCAATGGATCGTCGTCATCATCAAAGTCTAAATCAAAAATGGATTTCATTGGCTTTTGAGCTATAACAGGCGCAGCATCTTCAACACCGCAATTCTCAGTTTTCAATATTGATTGCTCATAATGCTTTTTGTCGCGGGCAATCTCAATATCACATTTATCATTGTTTACAACATCTGCTTCCGCATCTAAGCGACTTAACGTATCTTGTCCGACTGATTCCTTTGGCATATCTTCCACGATTACGCAAGTGCATGGTACAATTTGAGCCAGATATCGTTTTTCAGTCTCGTCAACATTAAGCGGACTGCTGAAGCTGCGTACTATATGCATTAACTGGGTTGTCACATCGTTATAATCCGTTTTCAATGCTAAATCTTCAGCGTTGTTGGCCGATGATGTTTGAAGGGAATTGCTGTTGCTATCCAAAGAATGCATTCTCTTTACGTTTCTCGATTTCAATCTATCTCGTGAAGGTTCCGATGTAATCGTATCACTATCTGTATTTCCAGGGTCTGTAAAACAAGTAAAACAACATTTTGTATATCATAATGGAGTGTATAAAACAGATTTCCGCAAACTATAATTGTTAACAGGACCTATTCAACGGGTAAGCAGGGTACAATGATTTTGTTCAAATGTATGTAACAGGTAGTATGAGACATATCCTACCACATTAGTTCGTTTTGAAACGGACAAAACACCAACTGAAATAAAAATTACAATATAAATAGTACTTTCTAGATAAGTAATAAATGATTCGTTTAAATTAACAAAAAATATTAAAGGACACAAGATCACAAAAACGCTTTAGGCCTACCTGAATAGACAAACAGAAGAATTAAACAAGTAAGACTGCGTCAGACTCTGTTCCTGTTAAAGGTGTGTAGGCTCAATAAATATGTAGACCGTCCGTCCGTCTTTCCGTTTGAATGCGAGATTATCGAGATTCCTTTTTTGAGCATGTCTTTTACGTCAATTTAGCTACAGTCATCAAATTTTACATAGCTTTTTTAAAATAAAATACTATTTTGGTTTTTATATATTTTGGATACTGGCTCCACATTTCAAAAAATCAATTTAATAAAAGTTCAGTTGCAAATAAAGCCACATTTACATTTTTTTTTAATTTTTTAGGTTAAACCGTATTTTTAATAAAATATAAGGATTTATGCAGAAAGTTTTATCAAAATCCATTAAGTAACTTAGAAGTTATAAAAAAAAAAAAACATTTTAATAAATGATAATATCACGCGGCAGCGATGGGAATAGAACCTGGGTCACGCGCTTCGCATGCCACCGACTCTACCCACAACACCACGGCGTCTCTTGCGCGACTACGTGCCAAACTGAGTTTGGAAGTGTTTTGATTTGGTTAAACAGACTTGCGTTGTGGTAGCGAAGACCCTGCTCCAATCCCCAGTTAGGTCAACTAGAATTTGTTTTACGGAGGCTTACATTATGATTATTATTATTTTTTTTTTTCGTAAATTTAAATTTCATGAACAGTAACCCACATGTCAAATTTGGATGCTCTACGTCTAAGACTGTAGGAGATACAGTTTTACCCTATTTGCCAAGCCCCAAATGGGCGTAGTTATATATAACATATATTTTTGGGTAGAGGTAGGATACTAGTATATATATTCCAAGTCCCAACTCTTTGACGGAAATATTGCCGAAATTATCACGGTTTTAGTAAAAGATATAGTAACTCCCGATTTGCCACGCCCCCAGAAGACGTGGATACATAACTTTTGACTTATCTTAAGAGGAGGTCAACAGTATCCCACATGCAAAATTTGGACGCTCTAGCTCCAAAACTGTAGGAGATACAGTTTTATCCGATTTGCCACGCCCTTAATGGGCGTAAATATCTATAATATATATTTTTGATTCCGAGTGATCTACTTGCACATGTATTCCTAATTTCAAGTCTCTAGCTCTTAATACGCTCAAAATATTATAAGATTTATACAAATCGCTATATATATATTCCCGATTTGCTACGCCCCCAGGGGGCGTGGGTATATAACTTTTTGATCTGACTTAAGGGAAGGTCAACAGTAACCCACATGTCAAATTTGGATGCTCTAGCTTCAAAACTGTAGAAGATATAGTTTTATCCGATTTGCCACGCCCACAATGGGCGTAGATATATAATCTATATCTTAAAACGTCCGCGTGGTGTACACGAATATATATTCTAAATCACATTTCTTAGACTTCAATATTGACTAAAATAACAGCGTTTTAGTCTTAATAGATATAGCATTTCCCGATTTGCCACGCCCCCTGTGGGCGTATCGGAAAAATACTCAAACTTGATCTGACGCGGATACACACGAGTATATATTCCAAATTACAAGTCTCTAGCTTCTATAGTGTCCAAATGCTGCGCGTTCATACAGACAGACGGACAGACGGACCAGTCGGACAGACGGACAGACAGCAAGACGGACATTGCACAAATCCAATAGACTCTTTTTCCCTTTGGGAACAGAGTCTAATAAAAAAAAAACAACACAAGCTGTGCCTTTCTCGGTCATATTTATAAATATCCATCATTGTAAGAATGCAATAGGCACGGAAGTTAATAATTGTTTAATGTTTAATTACCTCGTATTTCGACTATTTCTAAACAAAATATTTATTTCGCCAGTTTTTGTTATTACCGTTCATATGTATGCTAATTGCTCTACACTTTAATACCTTTTTTAAGATTTATCAACCAACAAGTTTCAATAAGGAGGCAAGAAATCTGAAGTTCATAGATCCATCTAAGTCCAACTAAGAATTATTCCACAAACCCAACTTAGCTTCCAAAAAATGCTTCTTAAGCTAATCGAAACATAAACAAGTAAAACCCCTCTAGTCGGGACTGCCTGACTACGAGATCTCCTGAACGTTTGTTCGAGCTTGCAATTTTACATACATACAGACAGATGGTAATATGAATACAACCTGAGTGTCCTCGCTGAATCGGACGGACAGACAGAGAGACAGGCTAAATCGACTTTATGCGACTTTATATACTTTATGCGGTCTGCCCCGCCTCTTTCTGCCTGTTACATACATGTTTTTGAATAAAACCATTATACCCTGATTTCCCATTTTCAATGGGTTCAGGGTATAAAAATTAGGAACGCTCTAGTCAGCACTGCCCGACTACGAGATCCTCTGAACTTTTTTTTGGAGCTTACTTCTTTTCACACATAAATGCATTTAACGACATAAAATATAAAAGTGTAATATTAAAATAATTTCTAATAAAATATATATAAATAATAAATAAAAAAAGTTTCTGAATAAAAAATTCTTTCCTCTCAAACTATACAACCACGCTTTACATATTGATCTCGGTGAAAAAGACACCACTAAAATAAAATTCAAAGATTGTGCTTAAAATTACAAAAATTTAAATTGTGGCCAATATTTGCAACTGAACTAAATTAAATTGATTTTGTAAAATGTGAAGTCGGTATCCAAAAAATAGGAAAAAATCGAAATTGTATTTTATTTACAAAAATATGTAAAAGATATGCTTAATAAACTAAATCTCAATTACGTTTTTATTCAATATCATGGAAACGGGAAAAGTTATTGAATATCTAACAAACTCGATATGCTCGCTGTAAACAAGGACCATCGGGTAAAATTTGAAAACCTTAGCTCTTATAGGTTCTGAGTTCGACGCGTTCATACATGCGGGCGGAGCTAAATCGGACTCAGGTCGTCGCCCTGATCAAGAATATATATACTTTGTGGGGTCTGCCGCGCCACCTTCTGTTACATATTTTTTTTATAACAAAATCATTATATCCTTTTCCAATTTTTTAATGGGTTTAAGGTATAAAAATTAAACTCGGGTAGTGCCCCAGTTTTAAGTATCAAAAACCGAAATAACGCAAAAGCGATATACTTAAAAATTGTATACGAATACACATCTACATATAATAATGTGGTTTTCTAAGAAATTGCAATTTACCTTCTAGTGTATTTGAAAGTTTCTCTGTTTCTGCTAGGGAAACATTTGTTGAGAAGGTTTCCAAAGTATGCGGTGAGTGGATTGATGTTTCTAAAGTGAGATTTAAATATATAATTAAAATATATATACAAATATGTATTGAAGTTTGCCGACAAGTTACAAACCTGAACAAGATGACGTCGGTCTTATCTGTAAAGATCGCGCTTCCAAATTTCGAATAGTAGTTGAACTAGTGTTTGATATTCTATTCGCTGATGCTGCTATTGTTGACTCGCCGCGGTTGAATGAAATACTTAGCTTTCTACTTTGTATCTCATTAAAGAGCTCTTTTGTAGTTTTTACTTTCTTAACGCCAGAACCAAAGAATATTTGCTGCGATAGACTTGACTCCTTGGCGATCAATGAATCCACGCCCTTGGATCCCTTTTTCCGACCGCGCTTTTTAGGAACTTTAGATAAAATATTTTCATGGAATTAATGTGACTTCATTGAGAGCAAATGTTAAATGTTAAATTGTTGCTTACTTGTTTCGTCACATGCCTTCAAATGATTTTGACCCGGCTTGGTCTCAAAGTCTTCATACGGCGATAATCGACTACAAGACGTACTCGAATCATTATTAATATAGTCTTCATAGATTGGACGTGTCGGCAAGTCTATGCTAGGGGACTCGTTGACATGGCTTATAGTAGTTTTCTGCCCATTCGCTTGCACGGAATTTACATCCATAGAATTTTCCATTCGACCGGCAGACTGAAATCTTCCCGCAAATGTCAAATCTGCTGCCGTGGTGCGAAGACGACTCTGGACATTTCCAGACACGGCATCTCCAGACAAGATTGAGCTCATCGAGCTATTCGACAATGACAAAATTTCTGTATATATTTCCAAAGAAAAATATTACGTTTTGTTAATATAAGAAGAAATTACTTTTATTACCCGGATCCGTTGAAAAGGCTTTTTGTATTTTTACTTCTTTTACCGGAATGCGATTAAAATTCGATCTGTTCACATTTCTGGACTGTTGTGGAGTTTCCTCTGTAAAATTGAATAACGAGGATTGATCTCGGATATCCCTTGCCTTACGCTTTTTATCCTTTTTCAGTTTTTTAGGCCTTTGATAGTTTGCAGGGGTTGGTAGCAGAGACGGCGCTGTTGCAAGTTTCTGTTGACTGTTGACTGATTGCGTACCTGAATCATTCTCATCGGAGTCGGAGACAATATCAATTACAATAGAAGCCTCATTTAATTTCTCATTAGCCAATAACACACAAGGTACAGAATTTGACGAATGTTCGTTAATGAATGTTGATGGTTTTTGAGATTTGGATTCTATAGTTTTCGGTTGCTTAATCACTGTTTTGTGAACGATTGCCAATGATTCTTCACTATTGTTGACATTAATATTATTATTAATCAAGCTTGAGAAGTTTGTATGATGTTGATGTTGTTGTGGCTCAGAGGAATCAATATTTGAGTGCAAATCAGAGGCAATTCGCTGTAATGGCGGCGATGCAGGCTGCGAAGGGTATGGTAGCGTATTTAGCATTGCTTCAGTTGTGTTCGATTCTGATTCTGTTAGACTTGTTCCAACAATCGGTTTAAATGTCGACTGAGTTACCAATAGTTGAGGCTGAGAATCATTTGATGTCTGTTGATGTATTCCTACCATTTCACGCCATTTCTTTAAAAGCGATTTGGCTCGACGGGCTAACTGATCATTTTTAGTTCTTCGTCGAAGTTGGTTTATGTATTTAGCCAATCTGGTGGCCTCCAATTGTTCTTTTGTGATCGTTGTACCCTCCAATGCACAAATAACAGAGAGCACCGCCTCCATGTTAACGACCTTAAATGATACAATTGTAATTAGCTTATAGGTACATATTTATGAACGTCTTTATATAAAATTTAATTTAATGTACATTGGGCACATGGCTTGAGATAAATAGATAAACTTACATCATAGTTTTGATCAAGTGCCTGCGATAGGTGTGAGGTCAATTGCTGGATTTGGTTTTGGTTCATTTATGCCAGATAACCAAGTCTGCCTGATCCAAGGAGAGGCAAATATAACTTAGATGTCTCGCACAATAACGCGTACGGTCCGAACTTTCATCAGCTGCGAAGAATCAAAACGTCTAACCTGTAATATTGAGTTGCATATGTATATTTATGTAGATGCGTCCTGTTCCGAAAACCAAAACATGTGTGTTTTCAAGTTCACTTAATTCTAATAAATAAAAATGTAAATACAGAAAGCATTTGAAATATGTTTAATAATGCCTAGAGCTTTTTAGATATCCACTTATTTACAATGTATGCATACTTTATTGAATTACCCACTAACATAAACACATACACACAAATACATATAGTTTTACATACATATACATATATGCATATGCGTAGAATTGTGAAAACATACGTATTTTAGTATTTTTATTATAAATATTTGAGTGTAGCGTCTGTATTTCTGGATGTTATGTCAACTTTTTATAATATTTAATATTTTGTATACATTATCGGTTATTGGTTTAAGTGCCAACTTAAATGCTACCAATAAAATAAATAAATTTTGAGACCACAACGCACACAAACACACCTACAAATTCACTCGCAAACATGCGTTCTCACAAAATTATGTATATGTTTACCTCTCCTAAGAATTTTTTGAAATCATGAAACTTTTGTATTTATTTAACACACCTGTTGCGTTTTTGTGTTTATAAAAACCAAGTCGATCAATCTATTTTTTTTTTTTTAATAATTTTCAACACAATTCGCCATTTTTTGATACGGAGATGTGCAAAGACATATCGAATCATCGCTGTAGTATGATATTTGCAATACATCGATAGTATCAAGTCACACACTGACACTTTAAGTGTAAAGATGTTATGCTAATCAATTTATCGGTAAAAAAAAATAATTAACTTCAAAGAGTATATGATACCCCATATATTTATAAATATTTTTTGAGCTTAACGTAGATAAAGTCATCGAACCCAAAAATTAATTATAAATATAAAAACGTTGGGAATGTTGCAACCATCTATATATCAGAAACAAGTATTATGTACAACTTATTTATAATTTTAATTTCATGAAGACTTCAAATTAATACTTAAAGATATATATATTATATATAAATATCAATGTTAAATTTCTTCGATTGCACTATGCACATAGCTCACAGCTTAAGTTAAAAAAAAATCTGTCAATGTAAATCTATCGATGGCCATACAATTCCGATAACTAAAGGCATTAAGATACTCTTCACGAGTAACGCGTATTTAAGTAATACTCATCTCAGGTTAACATACACCACACTTGCATACATACACTATATGTGAGTGCCAACACAACTATTAGTATTCTAAAGTTCTTAAAAGTATAACAAATAATAGCTTAATTTTGAGTTTTCACTGATACTTAAGATTATTAGTTAATTTGACTTTGTCTATTTGAATTAAGTTGAGTAAAGAACTAAAAATACAAAGAGGCGTATGGCTAAGTACAATTTTATATGGTGGGGTGTGTGTATATGTGTGTGTGTGTGCATGTGGTGCCACGGCGCTGCTAGTAGTAGTCTTGGAAAGAGCTGCCAACCTAATATTGTTCAAGAAAGTCCTAAATTTTGACATAAGCGTAATTAAGTACTATATTTGGTCAGAACTCACAGCTAAATTTATATGTATATATGTACACACAATTACCAAGTGCAACACTAGTTACTGAATATAAGGCCATATATTGGTAAAAAAAAAAAAAAGATAATATATATATATATATGTACATATATATTATATATATATATATATATATATATATATATATATATATATCAGGAATCAGGTTTAACAAGCTTGTGCCTTTAAAAAATTGTGTTTTCAATTTAAATTCATGTGCAATACGCAGCCCGCTTTTTATAGGTTATGTTTCCTTGTTCTTATTCCGCTGTTATTGTTAAAAATTTAGCATTACGCACATAAGCACACGTATACACAACATATATATATATATATATATACATACATATATATATATATATATATATATATATACGTATATGTACGTATGTATGTAAGCAGTGGAAGTTAGAAAATTTTGTTCGTATTTTGATTTAGTATACATGATTCAAAATCGCAATCGAACTTGTCAAAGCAAAAGGGTGTGTGTATGTGACAACTAATGTTGATGGTCAAAACTGTTGTTTATTTCACTATATTTTAGCAACAGAAAATTAAGGAAACAAAGCTCAAGAGTTGCCGGAAATGACAGACTCAATGAAATTCGGACCAGAGTGGTTGCGCAATATGTCTGCGGAGCCCTCAAACGTTGGCACCAATAACCTATCTGCCACTGCAGCCGGCGGGTTAAACAGTGGTCTAACATTACACAGCCTTGGCGGTGGCGGCGTCAATGTCGGCAGTGGCAGTACCGGCGGCGGTGGAGTCAACACGTTGGTGAATCAAAACCATACAGCTGCCTCTCGTAATATGTTTCCGGAGTACCGTTATGGGCGGGAGGAGATGTTATCATTATTCGATCGGAATTGTGTGCTGCCCCAAATTCTGCCATCGTTCAAAAAGCTGTTTGTTGAAAAAGTTCAGTATCCGCTTGCTTTAACGCCGAGCTCTGAGGAGGAGATGAATAGCCAAAACCAGCAAGGCAGTAGCGTAAGTATATAATATAAAAATACTGTAGGCGCGATTTAAGATTAAATGAAATTTTATAGTCGCGTCCCGCCTGGTTGCAGCGCTCGCCGGGCGGGTTTGGTATACCATCTCGAGGCTCCGGCCGCGGCGGCACTGTTGATCGTGGTCGGATGCGAGGTAAATCGGTTTATCATTCAATATACCAGAGATCAAGCGCCATATACGATGATAGTCTCTCGGCTATATCTATGAAGGTAAGACCAACTGATTAACTGCCGATGTTAAAGCTCCTTTGCTAATCGTTATGCGGCTCCTATTTGCAGCCAGACCGAAATTGGAGCGAGCGGAATGGTACTGGTGACTCAGCGGCAGTCGGTGCCCCAGGTGGTGGAAGCGGCGGGGTCTGCGGTGGCGCCGGTGTGGACTGGAACGGTACACCTAGTTCTAGTCCACGGAAGGACTTCTCAAGCCAAAGTCGCAACATGGAAAACTGGCGCAGAAACCGCAACGAAGATGGTTCCGGCGATGGCCCAAATACAGGGGGGGCAGTTAGCGCGGAAGTCGCAGGGTGGCGAAGCGGGGGCGCCCATCGTTGGGGTAAGCCCAAACTGGACTACAAAAGAAGTATTTTGTTCTTACTGAAACTCCTTTCCTATATTTAAGGACGCTCAACTAGCTGGCGCGACGAGGAACCAATACAAGGAGGAAATATGGATGGCAATAGTTTCGTTAGCAATCCACCCATAGCTAATATACAACGATCCATTTCTGTAATAGGAACTGTAGCTACTGAGCGTACGAGCATCGTTAAATCGCAGATTGGCTCAGTAGGTCCAAGTTCGAATCGCTCGATGGGTACAAAATGTAATCAATTGTGGCCTGGAAGCGGTTGCTCTGCTAACGTCGATGGCGAGGATAATTTACCGGAATGGGCAATGGAGAATCCATCTGAAGTGGGTGGCACATTTGACTCGAGTGGTGCATTCCACGGCGAAATCACGGACACCGATCAAAGCAAGGCAATAAGTAATGCAACGCCACAAAATTTGGCCTTGGATGCGAACGATTCTAATAGCTTTACGACAGCCACCTCAATCCTAAGTGGCCAAACGACCCGAAACCAAATCCAAGCCGAGCAGCCAAATGCATCGGGCATTGAATTGCAATCCGTAGGCTCCACAACAAATAGCACTTCAAGCAATGCCACAAACACAACAGAAGTTGTAACCAGCAACAACAACAACGAAATGGATGGAAGATCAGAAACAGATGAGTCAACACCTATGAACAATGCTGAGACAGCTGGCCATGGCGATATTTCGGAACGCTTCAAAGAGGTGGCTGATGAAGTTGAGAAACTGATTATGGACGATGATGTCGGTGAAGTAGAAGCCATTAGTAGCAACACAGCAAGTATTGGAGGCAATAGCAATAGATATGGCATGCCCGGATCGGTAGTCGACCCTGGTCAATTGCAGCACCAGCTCGTGAGTGCTGACACGGCAGCGAATGCAATGCTTGGCGCTGAATTATCCCATAAGTCGCTGCCATTCAACGATCAACTAGCCATGCAGCAGCAGCATAACCTTTTGCGACAGCAGCAGCAACATTTGCAACAGCAGCATTTACCCGTTCTGCCGCCACATGTGATGAATGCTAATCCGAACGAATTGTGGTTTTATCGCGATCCACAGTCGAATGTCCAGGGACCGTTTAGTGCCATTGAGATGACTGAATGGTATCGTGCCGGCTACTTTAATGAGAATCTATTTGTACGGCGAATTTCTGATAGTCGCTTCAGACCGCTCGGCGAGCTGATCAAACTCTGTCATGGCAATATGCCGTTTACCCACAACCATCTTCTTCCTACACCAATTGAATTGGATAATTTACAAATTAATCTGACGCCAAGGAAACACTCGGCGATTACTCTGCCACTCTCACTGAATGAACAGCAGCAGCAACAGCTTCATCATCGACCTAGCATTGATGAGCAACTGAAAGCAAATGTTACAGCAGCTGCGGACTCTTTGAGTGCGGCTGTAAAGGGACACGTGAACGCACACACTATGGATACTTCCCACATGCTGACCATGCGCTTTCAAATGCTGCAAGATCAATATTTGCAACACCAGGAATATAAGATACTGTCGGAGTTATCGAAAAGCGATTGCTTTCAGCGCATGGATCCCGCTCAACGTGAAGCCGTTGTCCGTAGCAAGGTTCAGATGTTGGTTCTGCCAGAATACTTGAGTAGTTTTAGTGGTTTAAGCAACTCACTGGCAGCCTTAAATCCCATTGCCGGTAGCCAATTGTATGATGCAATTGCACGGCAAGCTAAGAAGGATCAACAGCAGATTTTTCCGGGCGGCGCTGATCATCGACCGGAGGGCAATTTTTTGGACGCTGCAAATGATTTCATATTAAATGCCCAGTTGATGCATCAGCAAAATCAAGGGCAGAATCCACAGCCAGTTAATCCGGAACAAGTGCAGCATCAATTTGGCTCTGACTCGGATGCAAGCAAATTAAATGATCTACACGGCAACGATCTAGACATTTTAAACGAATACAATTTGCGAATGCTGTTGCGAGGACCGGCAGCACCAGCCGCCGCTAGTCAGCAGCAGCAACATCCAGCTCCGTTGATCAAGTCAAGCTCCACTGTGGACTTTATAACTGAGTCGCAGCTCTTGGCTCAAAACCTTATAATGCCTATATGGCCACAGCAACAGCAAACCGCCCAGCCGTGGCCTGCAATGCAAAATGCGAAGGTCACCTTGTGGGACGTTGCCACTTTGGAGGAGGAACAAAGCCAGCAGATGTTGCTCCATCAGCAGCAACAAAAGCGACATATTGTCAGACCAGACGGTACCAACAACAACCTAGATGCTTCCCATTTGGATTTCGATGCAGCGATGCAGCAACAGCAGAGCATTGAAAGACAGTACAACCCAGAGGTTGAGCAGCAAGCGTCAGTTCAAGAGCAGGCCACTGCAGTGGACAACAGCCCTCCACACAACAAGGATCAACAATCACTGCAAGCAATTGGTGGCAAACAACAAGTCAACAAGCAGCAGACGCTCAGTCAAAAGCAGGGTAAACATCTGGATATGAAAATGAGTGAGGAGGATCGCCGTCGAGAACAGGTCGAGGAAAAGAGGCGCATCAAGGAAGAGCGTAAGCGCCAACAGCAAGATGAAGAGAGGAGACGCGCCTTGTTAGCCGAAGAAGAAAAGAATCGACAGCAGCAGGAGGAAAGGGAGCGACAGCAGCAAATACAAGCTCAACGCCGCAAGGCTTTGCTGGGCAATAATCCGCAAGCCACGATCAACGCATCAGGTAAGGAACATAATTAACTATATATATATCTTATTGTTGTTATTATTATTATATTTATCCCATTATATTATTATTTTTATTATATTTATATATATAATAATAATAATAATAGTAATGGAAAATTGTAGTCAAACATTTTTTTAAAAGTTCTACATAAAAGTCCTGATTGCGTTTGTGTATGTCCGTCTGTTCGTCTTTCTGTATTATTAGAAAGAAATTGTGAACATTTTTGGAACCTGAACCCATTTAAAATGGGATATCAGGGTACCATGGTGTTACAAAAAGGCGTGGCTGACCACATAAAGTATATACATATATTATTGACCAAGGCGACGAGCTGAGTCGATTTAGCCTTGTCCGTCTGTATCTCAAAACCTATAAGAGCAGGAGATTTGAAATTTTACACGAAGGTGCTCGTATACAGCGCGCATATTAAGTTTGTTTCAGACATTCGATAGCTTTTCCCATTTCAATGATATACGATTAAACACGTTATCGAGACTCCGTTGTGCATATCTTTTTCGTATTTTAAGCTAAGGTCCCCATTGAAAATGGGAATTCAGGGTATAATGGTTTTGTGACAATGTATGTAACAGGCAGAAGGAGGCGTGGCAGACCCCATAAAGTATATATATTCTTGATCAGGACGACGAGCTGAGTCGATCTAGCCATGTCCGTCTGTCCGTCCGTCCGTCCGTCTGTCCGTCTGTCCGTCCGTATGAACGCAGTGATCTTTTAAACCACAAAAGCTAGAGATTTGAGATTTTAGATATATATTCTTGTATACCATACGCAGTACAAGTTTATTTTTTTTTGTCGATAACTCATCCTATTTCCTTATTATCGATAACAATCGATATTTTGACTTTGTTTTTCAGCTATAACTTTTAGACCATAATACCTAGAGACACCAAATTGACTATGTAGGTTGCTGTGATGTAAATACAGATAATAAACTTTTTTTTAAATTTTGGATACCTCCCCCCATTACCCCATAAGTGGAAAAAACGTATTTCAAATACTAGGGAGTTGGGATTTCGTATATATACACCTCTAGATGTCAATATTATGTCCTGAAAATTTCATTAAGAAAGTAGATCTAGAACCGAAGTTATTTAACAATGAATTTCTCATAATGCTGCCCAGAATGCAGCCAAAGCGTAGCCGCTAAATCATCTACGCAGTAAGCGGCGCGCGTGCTTGTGTATGTATATGTGTGCGTGTGTGTGTGCACGCAGAGGGTAATATGTACCGGTAAAAGATATAAGCTAGATTGTTTAAAACACTGCCTCGGACTTGGTTCAGGGTATCTCGTAGTCGGGCAGACCCGACTAGAGCTTTCTTACTTGTTTTTGTATAAAAAATACAATTTAGATTTTTTTTTTATATTTGGATACCAGCTCCAAGTTTTACATAATTACTTTAATTGGAGTTCAGTTGCAAATATAGCCACAATATAAGATTTGTTGGTTTTTTAAATAACAGGATTCAGCGCTGAAAATTTCATACAAATCAATAAAGTAACATGGAAGTTATTAATGAAAACATTTTGTCAATCGGCAAAAGTACGCGGGAGCAGCGCCAAGCGCAAGCATACATGTACACACATACATTAAAGTGCGTGCACTCTTTGAAATGACAGTGGCGTTGTAGTAGAAACAGTGGCTTGCAAGCTAGGAGACCCAGGTTCAAATACCGCTGCGGTCAATACTTTTTTGTTCAATAAGATATTTTTATATATTTTAAGAAGGTTATATTAATTTTGGTCAGAAGTTTGCAACGCACAGAAGGAAGCATCTCCGACCATACAAGGTATATACAATTGTGTTCAAAATAATAGGAACGTGGTTGACTTTCATGCAATTGGTCAAATATCTAATGATTAATACAAAATATCGACATTAAATAAGGAAATCAAGAATCTTTACATATATTTGAGACTATTTAAAACAACTTTACCTAAAAAGATTTTTTTATTTGCGCACCAGGACTTAAAGAAAAAATTGCTCGAAAATTCGGCTGTTCATTAAAATAGGAATGCCTACTAAAAAGTTTAAATAATTCAAAACTAGAGGGATGGGCTAACTTCGGCCATGCCGAAGTTTGGTAATACCCTTGCAATTGCAAAGGATATAGATACAGTTTTTTCTGATTTGCCACGCCCCCAACAATTGGATATATATCATTTTTGGGCAATCTATTGAGCAGGGCAACAGTAACCTATATATCAAATTTTGAAGCTCTACCTATAAGACTTTGGAAGATATAGTTTTCTCCGATTTGCCACGCCCCCAAGAGGCGGATATATATAATTTTTCATAATTTTGTCGAAACAGTCAAGCCTAACGTCTGTGTCAATTTTTGGAGCTCTAGGTGTAAAATTGTAGAAGATATAGTTTTATCCGATTTGTCACGCCCCTAATGGGCGTAGATATATATTCTTTATGTTATTTTTTAGGGGTGGTTGATACAAATATATGTTTTAAGTTTCAAGTCTCTGGCTTTAACAGCGTCCAAAATATTGAAGGATTTATGTTGAGCACTATATAGACTTTCCCGATTTGCCACGCCCCATAGGCGTGGATATATAATTTTTTGATCAGTCTGAAGGGGAGGCCAAAAGTATATTACTTTCAAAATTTGGATGCTCTAGCTTTAAAACTGTAGAAGATATAGTTTTTTCCGATTTGCCACGCCCCCAAAAGGCGTAGATATATATTCTATATCTTTTTGTATTTGGGTGCAACTCAGGAGTATATATTCCAAAGTTCAAGTCTCTGACTTTAATAACGTCGAAGTTATCCCACTAAAACATTTCTTATAACCGATCTGTCCTATGGGAGCTATAGGATATAGTCATCCGATCCGGATGATTCCGAGATATACAATGCCTGCAGCACATTCCAGCCTAAATGCAAAATTTCAGTTCTGTAGCTCTTATAGTCTCGGAGGAGATTGCGTTGATCCAGACAGACGGACAGACGGACATGGCTATATCAACTCAGCTCGTCTTGCTGATCAAGAATATATATACTTTATATGGTCGGAGATGCTTCCTTCTCTGCGTTGCAAACTCCTGACCAAAATTAATATACCCTTTTTGCAAGGGTATAAAAATTAAGTCAAACTTAACTTAAACTACTACTTTTTATTTGTTATGTCCTGATATTTTATTTTGAGACCCTAATTGGTTTAAACTGCTAAGCCCCAGCGTATCATGGATTCGAAAAGATCTTGACCACGCTTCAAAAGGATTTGGCTGATCCATTTCGAACAGGCTGCCAAAGTTGGTCATTTTTGCCGGATTACCAGTTCCCAGATGTCTTTTAACAAGTTCTCATATGTTTATACCCTGAACCCATTGAAAATGGGAATTCATTGTATAATGGTTTTGTGACAATGTATGTAACAGGCAGAAGGAGGCGTGGCAGACCCCATAAAGTATATATATTCTTGATCAGGACGACGAGCTGAGTCGATCTAGCCATGTCCGTCTGTCCGTCTGTCCGTCCGTCCGTATGAACGCAGTGATCTCGTAAACCACAAAAGCTAGAGATTTGAGATTTTAGATATATATTCTTGTATACCATACGCAGTACAAGTTTATTTTTTTTTTTCGATAACTCATCCTAGTTCCTTATTATCGATAACAATCGATATTTTGACTTTGTTTTTGAGCTATAACTTTTAGACCATAATACTTAGAGACACCAAATTGACTATGTAGGTTGCTGTGATGTAAATACAGATAATAAATTTTTTATATTTTTAAATTTTGGATACCTCTCCCCATTAGCCCCATAAGTGGAAAAAACGTATTTCAAATACTAGGGAGTTGGGATTTCGTATATATACACCTCTAGATGTCAATATTATGTCCTGAAAATTTCATTAAGATAGTACATCTAGAACCGAAGTTATTTAACAATGAATTTCTCATAATGCTGCCCAGAATGCTGCCCAAGCGCAGCCGCTAAATCATCTACGCAGTAAGTGGCGCGCGTGCTTGTGTATGTATATGTGTGCGTGTGTGTGTGCGCGCAGAGGGTAATATGTACTGGTAAAAGATATAAGCTAGATTGTTTAAAACACCGCCTCGCACCTGGTTCAGGGGATCTCGTAGTCGGGCAGACCCGACTAGAGCGTTCTTACTTGTTTTATATAGAATCATGTTCGGGTACTGAGCTACCTATAGCTCAAACTAAGCCTTTGCCGGCTTGCAGGTAACATTTGGATCATTATCCTTCTGGAATATCCATTTTAGTGGAATTTTCCAAGCTTCATATGATAGCAGGATGTTTTCTTTAATCTATTTAAAAAAAACAGCTTTATCTACGCAGCCATCCAGGTCATATATAGGCCATACCCACATGGAGAAAAACCAGGCCCATATAATGATACTCAGTCCACCGTGAAAATCTGTCTAATGAGTGGACTGTGGGTTGTCCCCGATATTCATTGGGGCCGAATCTACTTTGTGGAGCCTGATCCAACATTTTTGGACTTATCCGTCAACAATTTGTTGCTTGACTGCTCACCCAGTCAGTCCACATGGGGCTTTGCAAATTTAAGTCATGCATCTAGGCCAATTGGATCCCTCCCTGGTACTTTTGGCATTCAAATTTTGTTCGATCAGTTGAGGGCGAACTATAATTGTATAAACAGACTGATTTAAATATTGTTTTATACATTTTCTGGATTCTAACGGGGTTTTTTTCACTATGGCGCAAAATGGGTATATCGTCTATCGGCGTCGTTTTTCGTGTAGAACCTCAATTTTCAGATTTCGTTTTATAATAAATAGCGTTTTATACCATTGTAGTGGATCAGCAAACAATATTTTTAATTTCCTATGTGCCTAACACTTATTTTTTATGCGATCCATTGGATTTCCCATCTCCACCGACCAATGATAGATTCAACCCCTTAAAAATTAAAATTTTTAACTTTTTCAAACATATTTTTATACCCTGAACCCATTGAAAATGGGAATTCAGGGTATAATGGTTTTGTGACAATGTATGTAACATAAAGTATATATATTCTTGATCAGGACGACGAGCTGAGTCGATCTAGCCATGTCCGTCCGTATGAACGCACAAAAGCTAGAGATTTGAGATTTTAGATATATATTCTTGTATACCATACGCAGTACAAGTTTATTTATTTTTTTCGATAACTCATCGTATTGCTTATTATCGATAACAATCGATATTTTGACTTTGTTTTTATACCCTGAACCCATTGAAAATGGGAATTCAGGGTATAATGGTTTTGTGACAATGTATGTAACAGGCAGAAGGAGGCGTGGCAGACCCCATAAAGTATATATATTCTTGATCAGGACGACGAGCTGAGTCGATCTAGCCATGTCCGTCTGTCCGTCCGTCCGTATGAACGCAGTGATCTCGTAAACCACAAAAGCTAGAGATTTGAGATTTTAGATATATATTCTTGTATACCATACGCAGTACAAGTTTATTTTTTTTTTCGATCTCATCCTATTTTCTTATTATTATTTTGACTTTGTTTTTAAGCTATAACTTTTAGACCATAATACCTAGAGACACCAAATTGACTATGTAGGTTGCTGTGATGTAAATACAGATAATAAACTTTTTAAATTTTGGATACCTCCCCCCATTAGCCCCATAAGTGGAAAAAACGTATTTCAAATACTAGGGAGTTGGGATTTCGTATATATACACCTCTAGATGTCAATATTATGTCCTGAAAATTTCATTAAGAAAGTAGATCTAGAACCGAAGTTATTCAACAATGAATTTCTCATAATGCTGCCCAGAATGCAGCCCAAGCGCAGCCGCTATATCATCTACGCAGTAAGCGGCGCGCGTGCTTGTGCATGTATATGTGTGCGTGTGTGTGTGCACGCAGAGGGTAATATGTACCGGTAAAAGATATAAGCTAGATTGTTTAAAACACCGCCTCGGACTTGGTTCAGGGGATCTCGTAGTCGGGCAGACCCGACTAGAGCGTTCTTACTTGTTAAGCTATAACTTATAGACCACAATACCTAGAGACACCAAATGACAAAGACACTATGTAGGTTGCTGTGATGTAAATACAGATAATAATTTTTTTAAATTTTGGATACCTCCCTCCATTAGCCCCATAGAGTTGGGATTTCGTATATTTACACCTCTAGATGTCAATATGATGTCCTGAAAAGTAGATCTAGAACCGAAGTTATCTGAATCAACGCAATCTCCTCATTAGAGCTACAGATTTTTTTTTGAAATTGGACTATGTCTCCAACCTGCTGCAGGCATTGTGTATCTCGGAATCATCTGGATCAGACGACTATATTCTATAGCTTCAATAGGACAGATCGGTCTTAAGAAATCTTTTAGTGGGAAAATTTCGACTTTATTAAAGTCAGAAACTTGAAATGCGGACCATATACTTGTGTATCC
Organism: Drosophila gaucha; assembly: GCA_035045545.1. Lineage (NCBI taxonomy): Eukaryota > Metazoa > Arthropoda > Insecta > Diptera > Drosophilidae > Drosophila > Drosophila gaucha. Next base: position 97,108 of record JAWNOY010000406.1, read on the forward strand.
CACCTTCATACAAAATAATATATTATATAGAGCTATGTCAAGTGGGGCGTTACAAACCGCATAAAACTGTATCTTCTACAGTTTAAGAGCTAGAACATCAAAATTTCTCAAGTAGACTACTGTGTTCCTCTTCTTAGGATTAATCAAAAAGTTATATATCTACGCCCACTAGGGGCGGGAAGTCCATTTAGTGTTTAACATATATGCTTTAATATTTTAGGCGCTGTTAGAGCCAGAATCTTGAAACTCAAAACATATATTTTTATGAGCCACCCATTAGCGGCTTGCCAAATCGGTAAAAACTGTATTTTACAACTTTAACAAATACTTTAAGCTCAACTGCTTCGACAAAATTGCAAAAAATATTATATACATCCGCCTCTTTACGGCGTGGCAAACGGAAGAAAACAATATCTTCCCAAATGTACAGCTAAAGCCAGAAAATTAGACATATAGGTCCAAAATAAGTAAATCTTGATATTTTCTTGACAAATCAGAAAACAATACTTATATCCCTTACAATTACAAGGGTATTACTAATCTTCGGCATGGTCGAAGTTAGCCCGTCCCTCTAGTTTTTTCTGTTGCATTTCTATTATTATCTGTCGGTATGTACATATGTTATGTTAAAATGCAATAAAATATATAAGATCTAGCTCTTATCATTTTAGATGGGCAGACGAACATCGGTAAACAGAGTCACTCAGCTTGAAGTGTAAAAAAAAATAAATACAAGTAAAAACGCTCTAGTCGGAACTGACCGACTACGAGATCCCCGGAAGTTTGTTCGAGCTTGCGTTTATATATATATAATATATATAAATAATTTCGATATCTCATCTCAATTCCTCAATATGGATAGAAATCGATATTGAAACTTTGTTTTTGGAGCACAAACCGAAGATAATTTGAATAGTTCGGAGTTCTCTTCCCATTTTCTTACGAAAAAAAAAATGTATCTTATATATTAGTGTTGGATTTGATCAGTAAACACTTTTACTATATATATGTACATATATATATAGAGTATTGTGAAACGAAGATCATGCAAATCGGACATCTGTAGCTAACATCTGCTTTATTATGTTTATATTTCGTATATTTTCCAGTTGCTTCAACTACAACAGCGACCGGCAATAAGGCAAGTGTCTCTAAGATCGAGCAAGGGAATCGTTCTTCGCATGCTACTTCGATTGCACCTTGGTCATTGCAAACGCCTAGCATGAGCAATGAAGCTCCAGGTCTGGCCGAAATTCAGAAAGCCGAGCGTCGGGAACGTCGTGCTGATCAGCAACGGCAACAGGAGCAGCTGGATAAGCAAATCCGTGCTACAGCTGCGGCAGCAGCCGAGGCAAATGATGCTCTGCTCAAATGGCAAGCCTCGCCGGCTCCAGCGCCCGTAATGAGCCTGGTGGATATACAGGCCGAGGAGGCTAAGCGTCTAGCCAATGAGCTGCTGGAGCAACAGCGTCGCCGTGACAACGAACAACAGCAGCAGCAACAAGTGGCTTTAACTGCTAACCTGAACGTTTCCGGTGGAGGCCTGTCGAACATTTGGGGCAATACCAATAAGGCGTGGAGCGCAACTTCTAGCCCAGCTCCAATCAGCGGTGGACTATGGGATGAGCCAACGTCAGCTGCAGCAGCGTCTACCAACACGAAGTATGTGCCACAAACTGCCGCTTCGGTGCTTGCCGCAGGCTTGCCATTGGCGGCGACCAGCAAACAGCAATCGCAAACGCAGCTCAAGTCAGCGGCAGGTACCGCATTGCCATCGCCACGTAATTTGCGGAAGAGCCAAACATTACCGACCATGCAGAATGTATTATCGAAGAATGTCAGAACTGCCAGCGGGCAGAGCTCACAGCAACAGCAGCAGCTGCAGGAGAAAAATAATAAAATAACTTCAAGTAAAGTCACGATCAAGACATCAGTCGTCGAGGAGAAAAAGTCGGCTGTCAAGTCCTGTGTACAGCAGCCGAGCGGCGATGCCTCAAGCAGCAAAGTGAACGAGTATGAAAACGAGTTTTCCTCGTGGTGCATGAAGAGCCTGGACACTATGTCCGCTAAAGTGGATGGTAAGGAGAAACTCATCAGAGTATAGATCACAATATATATAAATAATACTCAATATATTCATTCGTAGTACCAACATTTGTTTCCTTTCTGCAAGACTTGGAAGCGCCCTATGAAGTTAAGGATTATGTACGCATATATCTAGGTATGTCTCTTGTTTCTTGTTGGTATCGCAATGTGGTATTATTCATGTGGATTATGTGTCAGATGGCTGATTCTAATTATGATGATTACAATGAAGATAGAATGAACAATGATAGAAAAAAGCTAGGTAGAAAATACGCGTACAAGTTTTTTTTTTCGAGAACTCATCTAATTTTGACTTCTTTTTCAAGCCATCACCTCAAGACCATAAAACTTAGATACATCAAATTTACTATGTAGGTTCCTGTGATGAAAATACAGATACCAACCCCCATTACCCCCAAAATTGGAAAAACACGTATTTCAAATAGTAGAAACTTAAGATTGTGCATATACACACATTTGGATGTTAATATTATGTGCTAAAAAATTTATTGAGAAATTACATCTACAACCGACGTTATTTAACAATAAATTTGCCTATGCATGATGTAAGCTAGATTGTTTAAAACACCATCTCGGACTTGTTTCAGGGGATCTCCTAGTCGGGCAGATCCGACTAGAGCTTTCTTACTTGTTTTTACATAAAGTCTAAAGTCACAAAATTCTTATTTTGCTTCTTGTAACATCTGCTGCAGGCATTGTATATCTCGGAATCATCCGGATCGAACGACTATATCCTATAGCTCCCATAGAACAGATCGGTTTTAAGAAATGTTTTAGTGGGATAACTTTGGAGCTATTGAAGTCTCAAACATCAAATTTACAATATATACTCATGAGTCGTACCCCATTCAAAAAGATATAGAGTATATAGCTACAATTTTACACCTAGAAATCCAAAAATTGACAAAGACGTTAAGCTTTCGACAAAATTATGAAAAATTATATATATCCACCTCTTGGGGCGTGGCAAATCGGAGAAAACTATATCTTTCAAAGTCTTATAGGTACAGCTTCAAAATTTGATGTATAGATTACATATATTATATATATTATTCAATTGTTGGGGGCGTGGCAAGTCAGAAAAAACTGTATCTATATCCTTTGCAATTGCAAGGGTATTACCAAACTTCGGCATGGCCGAAGTTAGCCCATCCCTCTAGTTTTTTTATATTTTGGATACCAGCTCCACATTTTACAAAATCAATTTAATTTCATTTAAGTTCAGTTGCAAATAAAGCCACAATTTTATTTTTGAAGTAAAACCGTATTTTAAATAAAATAAAAGGATTCAATGCTGAAAATTTCATCAAATTCCGTTTAGTACTACAGAAGTTATTAAACAAATCATTTTGTCAGTCGGAAAAAGCAAGCGGCAGCAGCACAAAGTGCTCTATACGTGTGCACACAAGCTATGAGTCGCATTCATATTAATATCTGTCTGTATATATTTTGCATATGTAACAATGCAAACTCGAACAAAGGTTCAGGGCATCTCGTAGTCAGGCAGTCCCGACCAGAGCGTTTTTACTTTTTGATTTTCTCTTTCGTGCAGTAATCTATCGTTACTGCTGTTTTAATTTTATTTAGAGCAAAGCAATAGACAAATGTAAGTGATAACAAGTAAGAAAGCTCTAGTCGGGTCTGCCCTACTACGAGATCCCCTGAACCAAGTCCGAGCTGATGTTTTAAACAACCTAGCTGACATCTTTTATCTATACATATTACCTCTGCGCGCATATACACATGCACACATACACACAGGCACGCATATACACATGCACACATATACACATGCACACATATACACGTGCACACATATACACATGCACACATATACACATGCACACATGCACACATTTATATACACATGCACACATATACATACCATGCACACAGAAGCACGCGCGCCGATTACTGCGTAGTTGATTTGAATGTACAGTGTACCAATAATGTCTTCGTACAGCAACAGCTTTTTTCTTCGCTAACAAAAAAGTTATATTTTAAGTCAAAACCAAAAAAGTAATGATACAAAATATTAATTCTACGTAGTTTTTAAGAGTATTATGAAAGAATTTAACTAAAGTGTACGAAGACTTTATTGGAGCCAAAAACGCGAGTTCAATGAGTTTCTTATTTGTAACTTTTTATCTATTTTAAATATTCATATTATTTTTTTCCTAACTAAAGTTAATAATAATTTATAAAAAACTGCATCATTACTTTTTTTTGGTTTTCTCTTAACATATGGCTTTTTTTCGTTAGCGAAGAAAAAAGCTGTTGCTGTACGAAGATATTATTGGTACACTGTATGTGTGCACACGTACAAGCTGCTGCCGCGTGCTTTTACAGTGTTTCCTTTAATAACTTCTGTATTACTTAACGGACTTGAAAGCAATTTTCTGCATTAATTTATTGAAAATACGGTTTTCACTAAAAAATTTGAAAAAATTAAATTGTGGGTTTGATAATTTTTTTTTTTAATAAATTTTTTTTGTGAAATGTCTGCCACGCCTCCTTCTGCCTGTTACATACTTTGTGCAAAACCATTATACCCTGATTTCCCATTTTCAATGGGTTCAGGGTATAAAAAGTGTATGCAGAAAATTCACAGCTATTAAGTATTTCTATTTTGTATTGTGGAAAAATAACCTTTTTTGGCGATCATCGGAATTACCTTTAGTTTCTGATTAGCTACACATGTGAAAAGTTGTATATATTCTTTTAAAACCATTTTCAAACATAGCATGCAAATAACTGTTGGCCATTTTATTCTTTACGCTCTGTTCGCGAACACATCCGCAAAAAAACATACGCAGTCGTTCTCGCTCTGAGCAAGAGACTTCGTTTATCTTTGTTTTTGTTTTGTCTTGACCGCATTGAGTTGTGCCATTCGTGTGTCGCTCATATATGTATATGTATGTATATTTATTATTTATTACGAGTTGAGTTTAATAACTAATAAAGCGGTAAGAATATCTGTGCTTAACGAACAATGCCTGACAATTTCAAACCGTATACATTTCAAATTGATTTATTTTCTTTCGGATTAATTTTAAAGAATTTTTGCACTTTCTATATATAGATATATATATATATATATATCCCATACGCAGTACAAGTTTATTTTTTTTTTTCGAAAACTTATCCTATTTCCTTATTATCGATAAAAATCGATATTTGGACTTTGTTTTTAAGCTATAACTTTTAGACCATAATACCTAGAGACACCAAATTGACTATGTAGGTTGCTATGATGTAAATACAGATAATAAATTTTTTAAATTTTGGATACCTCCCCCCATTAGCCCCATAAGTGGAAAAAACGTATTTCAAATACTAGGGAGTTGGGATTTCGTATATATACACCTCTAGATGTCAATATTATGTCCTGAAAGTTTCATTAAAAAAGTAGATCTAGAACCGAAGTTATTTAACAATGAATTTCTCATAATGCTGCCAAGAATGTAGCCCAAGCGCAGCCGCTAATTCATGTATGCAGTAAGCGGCGCGCGTGCTTGTGTATGTATATGTGTGCGTGTGTGTGTGCGCGCAGAGGGTAATATGTACCGGTAAAAGATGTAAGCTAGATTGTTTAAAACACCGCCTCGGACTAGATTCAGGGGATCTCGTAGTCGGGCAGACCCGACTAGAGCGTTCTTACTTGCACACACGCACACATATACATACACAAGCACGCGCGCCGCTTACTGCGTAGATGATTTAGCGGCTGCGCTTGGGCTGCATTCTGGGCAGCATTATGAGAAATTCATTGTTAAATAACTTCAGTTCTAGATCTACTTTCTTAATGAAATTTTTAGGACATAATATTGACATCTAGAGGTGTATATATACGAAATCCCAACTCCCTAGTATTTGAAATACGTTTTCTCCACTTATTGGGCTAATGAGGGGAGGTATCCAAAATTTAAAAAGTTTATTATCTGTATTTACATCACAGCAACCTACATAGCCAATTTGGTGTCTCTAGGTATTATGGTCTAAAAGTTATAGCTTAAAAACAAAGTCAAAATATCGATTGTTATCGATAATAAGGAAATAGGATGAGTTATCGAAAAAAAAAAATAAACTTGTACTGCGTATGGTATACAAGAATATATATCTAAAATCTCAAATCTCTAGCTTTTGTGGTTTACGGGATCACTGCGTTCATACGGACGGACGGACAGACGGACAGACGGACATGGCTAGATCGACTCAGCTCGTCGTTCTGATCAAGAATATATATACTTTATGGGGTCTGCCACGCCTCCTTCTGCCTGTTACATACATTGTCACAAAACCATTATACCCTGAATTCCCATTTACAATAGGTTCAGGGTATAAAAAACGCGAGCGAGCTCGTTCAAGAACCGTCGCAATCGGTCGCTCTCTGAGTCCTTTCTCAAAGTTTGAGTAATAGTTATTATTTGCAGACAACGAGAAACGGTCAACAGTTATTTGCGAGCTATGTTTTCAAATAATTTATTATAAAATGGTTTATGGCACTGCACTAACTTCGGAAAAAAAAGACAAAACCTTGAGGCTTGAAATTAAGACGAAGGTCCTCCTATGCAGCGCTCACATCAAGTTTGTTTCAAATAATCGATAAATATTTCGTTTTCGATGAAATCGATTAAAAACGTTAACGAGATTCAGTTTTTTGAGCATATCTTTTATATCTTTTCATCTAAAGTCACAGATTATCCATTTAGATTTTAGTATATAAAATACAGTTTCGATTTTCATACTCTGTTCCCAACGGGAAAAGTATTTTGGTATCGTGCAATGTCCGTCTTGCTTTCCGTCCATCTGTCTGCCTGTATGAACGCAAAGCATTTTGACACCCTTTAGGCTAGACACTTGACTTTTGGAATATATATACTCGTGTGTGCTGTAGGTTTATAAAGTGTTAAGATTGTTATGATACGCCCACTGGGGGCGTGCCAAATCGAGAAATACTATATCTTTTCAAATTGACATTATGTTTCTTAAACTAAGAATAGGGATTTGAAATATATACTCCTGTACCCCACCGTGATACAAAAAGATATGATGTATAAATGTACGCCCATTTGAGGAGTGACAAATCGGTTAAAACTATCTCCTAAACATTTAGGGCCACAGGATTCAAATTTGACATGCCGATGACTGTTGACATCCTCTTACAATCGATTAAAAAGTTATATATATATGCATAAATACAGCAATATTGACTTGATATATATATGAAATTTAGAATACATATCCGCATGGATCACCCCGAATCAAAAATATATAGTTTATATAGTTACACTCATTAGACGCATGGCAAATCGGATAAAACTGTATCTTCTACAGTTTTAGAACTACTTTTTTTTTTTTTTTTTAACTTTGCTTTTATTTATTGGATCTACTCCTGAAGGAGTCTAACAATAAGTTTATCAAATCTTACAATAATATTAAATAATTGACAGTCATGTTGACTGAATGAAGGTTACGGGCCTCGAGATTTTATTGCTGGGCTGGAAGGTCGTTGCGCTGAAGACGGGTTTGGTTGCATACCCGAGATAAAGATCTCGCAAGATGGTTAGGATGCATTGAGAGTTTGATGGTGTAGTTCGCTTTTTGGTGTGCTATTTCATCTTTTACTAGTCGAATGTTCAGATCACTGTGAATGTTCTCGTTTCGAACATACCATGGTGCCCCAGTAATAGTCCTTAGGATCTTGGATTGTGCTCGTTGTATGATGTCAATGTTGCTGCTGCTTGCGTTCCCCCATAGTTGAGAGCCATAAGTCCAGATAGGTTTAAGAACGGAGTTGTAGAGGAGGACCTTAAAGTCCAAACATAGGGGTGATCGGGCGTTTAGGATCCAATGAAGGCTATTAGCTTTAAGTTTTAACTGCATTTTTTTTTGCGTCAATGTGTCTCCGCCAAGTCAGGCGCCTGTCGAGATGAACTCCGAGATACGTAACATAATGAGCTTGGGGAAGTTGCTTGTTGTTTAGTGTCAGCGGAGGACAGCTTTGCCTGTTGAGAGTGAACGTTACGTGTTTGCACTTTTGTTCGTTTATTTTAATGCGCCCGTCCTCCAAGCCACTTTTCCACTACCACCAGATGATCAGCTAGTTGTACTGTTGCTTGAACTGGGCATCTAGAGCGACTTAGAATCGCGGTGTCATCAGCAAACGTAGATGTTGTAAGACGTACGCTTGTAGGGATATCCGCTGTGTACAGGACATAGAGGGTAGGCCCGAGTACGCTGCCTTGAGGAACTCCAGCTTCTATAATGTAGTCCGCAGACATAGTAGATTTGCATCTCACTGCAAATACTCTATTGTATAGATACGATTCAAAAAGCTTGTGAGTGTATTCAGGCAGTAACGTTTTGATTTTGTGCATTAGGCCATCCAACCAGACTCGATCGAATGCCTGAGATACATCAAGAAATATCGCACTGCAGTACTCCCGATGTTCAAATGCAGTACGTATTTCTGATGTTAAACGGTTAACTTGCTCTATAGTTCCATGGTTTTCTCGAAACCCAAATTGATGTGCTGGGATTATGTTGTGCTCTCTCAAATATGGAACTAGACGCGTTAGGATGCATTTTTCAAGTAGCTTTGACAGGCATGACAGAAGGCTTATTGGTCTGTAGGATGATGGTGTTGTGTGATCTTTTCCTGGTTTCGGTATCATTATGATGACAGACATTTTCCATTTTTTTGGGAAATATCCAAGTCTAGTAATTGCGTTAAATAGAGTGCAGATGAGGCAAATTGCACAGTTCGGAAGTTCAATTATCATTTTTGGTGTTATTAGATCTTCGCCGGGACACTTTTTTGGTTTTAATTGTTCTCTGATGATTTTGGCAATCTCATTCGGGTGAAATTCAATTGGCACGGTCGCAGTTTGGATGTGAGTTTCTGCGGACGGTAGTACAAATGAATTGGTTGCAAGATTTGGTTGAAAAACTTTTCGAAGATGAGAGGCGTTTTGTTCTTCCCGCTTAAGAGCCCTGGTGAGTCTCCGTGTAGCTTCCTTAAGCAGTCGCTTTTATGATGGCGATCTGTGGTACTGCCAGTTTCGTCGCAGTCGTCGCTTTTCCAACACAAGTTGTTCAATTTGCAGATTGGTTTTCGATTGGTTGGTTTGCACGTTCCTCTCTTGTGGCGTTGAGATTTTGGCTGCTGCTATGAGAACAGATTCCAGTGCGTCGACAGAGATGTCAATTTCGGCTTCGATGTTGAGCTGCTCGGCTAAATCGATGTGCGAACTCACATATTTTTTGTACATAAGCCAATCGGTTCTGTGAGTTGTGAGCCAATGTGGATGATCTGCGATTTCCGGACATTGAAGAAGATTGAATAGAACAGGAGAGTGGTCGGATGAGAGGTCCGTGAGTGCTTCGGCACTTATCAGATTCCGTACGATGTTTTTAGACTCTGTTCCCAAAGGGAAAAAGAGTCTATTGGATTTGTGCAATGTCCGTCTTGCTGTCTGTCCGTCTGTCCGTCTGTCTGTATGAACGCGCAGCATTTGGACACTATAGAAGCTAGAGACTTGTAATTTGGAATATATACTCATGTGTATCCGCGTCAGATCAAGTTTGAGTATTTTTCCGATACGCCTACAGGGGGCGTGGCAAATCGGGAAATGCTATATCTATTAAGACTAAAACGCTGTTATTTTAGTCAATATTGCAGTCTAAGGAATGGGATTTAGAATATATATTCGTGTACACCACGCGGACGTTTTAAGATATAGATTATATATCTACGCCCATTGTGGGCGTGGCAAATCGGATAAAACTATATCTTCTACAGCTTTGAAGCTAGAGCATCCAAATTTGGCATGTGGGTTACTGTTGACCTTCCCTTAAGTTACATCAAAAAGTTATATACCCACGCCCCCTGGGGGCGTACCAAATCGGGAATATATATATAGCGATTTGTATAAATCTTATAATATTTTGAGCGTATTAAGAGCTAGAGACTTGAAATTTGGAATACATGTGCAAGTAGATCACTCGGAATCAAAAATATATATTATAGATATTTACGCCCATTAAGGGCGTGGCAAATCGGATAAAACTGTATCTCCTACAGTTTTGGAGCTAGAGCGTCCAAATTTTACATGTGGGATACTGTTGACCTCCTCTTAAGATAAGTCAAAAGTTATGTATCCACGTCTTCTGGGGGCGTGGCAAATCGGGAATTACTATATCTTTTACTAAAACCGTGATAATTTCTGCAATATTTCCGTCAAAGAGTTGGGACTTGGAATATATATACTAGTATCCTACCTCTACCCAAAAATATATGTTATATATAGCTACGCCCATTTGGGGCTTGGCAAATAGGGTAAAACTGTATCTCCTACAGTCTTAGACGTAGAGCATCCAAATTTGACATGTGGGTTACTGTTCATGAAATTTAAATTTACGAAAAAAAAAAAATAATAATAATCATAATGTAAGGCTCCGTAAAACAAATTCTAGTTGACCTAACTGGGGATTGAAGCAGGGTCTTCGCTACCACAACGCAAGTCTGTTTAACCAAATCAAAACACTTCCAAACTCAGTTTGGCACATAGTCGCGCAAGAGACGCCGTGGTGTTGTGGGTAGAGTGGTGGCATGCGAAGCGCGTGACCCAGGTTCGATTCCCTGCGCTGACGCGTGATATTATCATTTAATAAAAAGTTTTTTTTTATTTTTTTTATAACTTCTATGTTATTTAATGGATTTTGATAAAACTTTCTGCATAAATCCTTATAATTTATTAAAAATACGGTTTTACCTAAAAAATTAAAAAAAAATGTAAATGTGGCTTTATTTGCAACTGAACTTTTATTAAATTGATTTTGTGAAATGTGGAGCCAGTATCCAAAATATATAATAAAAACCAAAATAGTATTTTATTTTAAAAAAGCTATATGTAAAATTTTATGACTGTAGCTAAATTGATGTAAAAGACATGCTCAAAAAAGGAATCTCAATAATCTCGCATTCAAACATACGGAAAGACGGACGGACGGTCTACATATTTATTGAGCCTACACACCTTTAACAGGAACAGAGTCTGACGCAGTCGGTGGCGCCCGACTGCAACGTTCTTACTTGTTTGTCACTGCAAAGTCAATCAAGTCTGGTAGTTTTCTAGGGTCTGCTGGCCAATATGTAGGCCTACCCGGAGAAACAAAATTAAGTATATTCCTTATTTTGATTATTGCATTATATAATTGCTTTCCTTTGGGGTTCACAAGTCGAGATCCCCAGAGCGTGTGCTTGGAATTGTAGTCTCCTGCTGCTATGAATCGATCACCAAGAGATCTGTAAAAGTCTGTGAATTGATCTTCAGAGACTGAGAAGCGCGGCGGACAGTAAATAGCGGCTATGTTAAGTTTGCATTTTTCGGTTTGTACGCTTATAGAAGTAGCTTGCAAATAATTTGTTGCAAATCTTTTGTGGAAGTGATGTTTGATGCGGTTTCTAATTAAAACTCCGGTTCCGCCGTGTGCTTTTCCGTCCGGATGATCTGTACCGTAGAACAAATAACCCCGTATTTGAAAGTTGTTTTTGTTTGTTAGGTGCATTTCTGAGAACAGCATTACATCAATGTGTTTGTCATAGAGGAATTGAGCTATTTCGAGTTTATGCCGTGAAACACCGTTGGCATTCCACATGGCTATACGAAGAGAAGCCATTGATTATTTTGAGTGTTGGGATGCAAGCATCTGTATTAAAGTGTTTTGATTTTGCATAAGGTTTTCCATTGTTGTTCTCATGAATGACATAAAGTCCATCATGCTGTGCTGCAGACTGGTTATAAGCGCTTCAATAGAACTTTGTGGTTGCTCCATGGGCTGCTGAACGTTTGCCATATACGGCTCTGTTTGGATTTCATGAAGTGAAGATGTTGAGGGGGCTGGTTTTTCTAGACCTGTTCTTAGAGCACTAGCAAACGAAATGCCCTTAATGGTATTTACGGGGCCAAATGAAGACCTGGCTGCTTTGGCGAAGAATACATCTGGTGTAGTTTGGGAAGTTAGAGCTCCGTAAGGTGTGTTATGATTTCGTGCTGCTGGCACGCGCTTGATACGGTTTTTTAAATCTTTGTAGACTGGGCATCCTCTGTAATTTGCTGTGTGGTTTCCTCCACAGTTTCCGCACTTTTTCGTGTTTATATCCTCTTTGTTGGCGGAGCAGGCGGAAGATTCGTGAGAGTCACCACAAGCGACGCAGACTGGTCGTAGCGTGCAGTACGACTTGGTGTGCCCATATTCCTGGCAATTTGAGCATTGCACTGGAGCGTTGCGCTTGTGCGGTTCTTCTACAGTGATTCTCCGGTTCAACAAATACTGTAGATTATATATTGGGTGCACTTCGTTTTTCTTTAGAATTTTGCTCTCTGGCTCGAGCTCAACTCTGAAGAGTGGTTGTGGCACTTTGTTTTTATTTAATATATTTATGACGGTTTTTGCATGGAAGTTTTTATCTTTGAGTCCTCCAATGATTTCTGCGGGTGTCACTGTTGATTCAATTCCCTTTATGACAACTTGAAGTCCTTTGGAGCTTTTGAGCTGGTATGTATAAAAGTTTTTACTTACTTCATTCAGGTATTTGGTCACTACACGGTGGTCTGCTTCTGCATAAATTTGCACTTTTGTTTCGTGAATATTTCCTTTTCTTAAAGGAACTATATGAAATTTTGCGTTTCCAATTAGTGCTGATAGTTTGTTCACTAATGTACTTGAGCTTTGTTCGCGAATGTATATAGGTGGAGGCTTAACTTTTTTTGGTACGCCCCCTTCGTTTGATTCGGTCTGCTGAACAGGATGGGGATCAGCATCTGCGAGTATGGCATATCTATTTGGGTTCGATGCCCCCATGATTCCACCACTATTATTGCCTCTAGTAATTTTAAGTTTGTTTCCAGATTTAATATTTTGTGGGCTGAGCTTTCGCTTGATATGAATGTAGCGATCCATACCAGTCTGCACAGCCGAACCCGTTTTTTGATTTTGCTTAGGCTTATCGGCTTGCGTGTTTTTATTGTTGCCGAAATTGGCACTGGATTTTACACTCGATGTTGTAATTGAGTTTTGTGCTAACGATGCAGAAATTGATGACGGAGTCGTAATCGCCTTGTTAGTGACGTAGACCATTGCAGTTGTTGTTGTTGATGCGATTGCAGTAGTTAAAGAGGTCATTGTGCTTGTTGTTAGTGCGGCGTGTGTCGAAATTAAGTTATTCGCGATTAATGGAGAGGTGCACTGCGAGCTCCAAGTCTCCTGTGATACGGTCAGCAGAGCGGGAGAGCATGAACGTGCTCTCTGGTTTTCAGTATTCAAGAGAGCTGAGTTACTCTTTGTTGTTGTTTTTGACGTTTCGTTTTCACGGGTTGAAAAGTATGAGTAGAACCCATTTCTTTGATCGATAGAGCTTCTACGCTCTTTATTCTGAGCGTCGCTCATTTCGCGCGATTTATGCGTGGCACTTTTAATGTTTTTATTAATTATTGCGATTGTTTTATTATTATTTCTAGTAGAAGATTTCTAAACAGAATCTTTACAGCGTCCTTTCGCTATTGGATCATTCCAATACACTTAGTACTTTGATTATTTTTTTCCAATTGTTTTATTTGTTTATTTTTTGTCGGAGCGCGCTCGAAACACGTCCATTCAGTTTGGGTTTTCATAAGCTTTTTTTGAACTACTAGAACATAAAAATTTAGCACCTAGGCATCTGTATGCAAAAAGTTATATATCCCCGGGACTTGGAATATATACTCGTGTATTCCACCCCTGAAAGCTATAACATGGAAATTTGACAAGAAGCTTAGTGTTTACCTCCTCTAAAGATCGACTAAAAATTTATATAGCCTACCTACTGGGGTGTAAGAATTGAGATTTGGAATACATAGTTGTGCATCCCATCCCTAGACATGAATATGTGGTATTCATAGTTACGCCTTTCTGGGGCGTGGCGAACCGGTAAAACTATATCTTCAAAAGTTTTATAGCTAGACCCACAATATTTTAGAAATACATTACTGTTCCCTTCTTAATGGCTAAAATTGACATTCTGTCAATATTGACTTAAAGTTATATATGACTGCCCACAGAGGGCGTGAAAAATTGGGAATTACTATATCTTTTAATAAAACCTTTTACTTTAGTTTTTAGAGCCAGAGCCCTCAAATGTGGCATATAAGTTATTGTTTAAAGTTTGGGAGTTGTTGTCCGCCTGCCTGGATCAACGCAATCTCCTCCTAAAGTATTAAAGCTACAGAGCAGAAAAATTGCACATAGGCTCCATTTGACTGCACGTATTCTACATCTCAGAATAATATAATAATATAATAATATTGGTTCTATACGACAGATTGGTTTTAAGAAATGTTTTAGTAAGAAAACTTCGGCGCCTTTGAAATCTAAGACTTACAATTTGGAATATATACTAATGTATCCCACCCCCCATAAAAAAGAGCTAGAACATTGAAATTAGGATAGTAAGCGACTGTTTACCTCGCCTTAAGATCGCGTGGCGTGGCAAATTGGGAAAGTCTATATAGTATTTAACATACAAAAAAAATCCTTAATAAATGCTGTACATTCAGATGGAAAACCAGAGAAAATTAAATCTGTATCCTCTACAATTGCAAGGATATTATTAAACTTTGGCATGACCGATGTTAGCCCATCGCTTTTGCTTTTACTTTTTATACCCTTGCAAAAAGGGTATATTAATTTTGGTCAGGAGTTTGCAACGCAGAGAAGGAAGCATCTCCGACCATATAAAGTATATATATTCTTGATCAGCAAGACGAGCTGAGTTGATATAGCCATGTCCGTCTGTCAGTCTGTCTGGATCAACGCAATCTCCTCCGAGACTATAAGAGCTACAGAGCTGAAATTTTGCACATAGGCTGGAATGTGCTGCAGGCATTGTATATCTCGGAATCATCCGGATCGGATGACTATATCCTATAGCTCCCATAGGACAGATCGGTTTTAAGAAATGTTTTAGTGGGATAACTTCGACGTTATTAAAGTCAGAGACTTGAAGTTTGGAATATATACTCCTGATATGCACCCAAATACAAAAAGATATAGATTATATATCTACGCCCTTTGGGGGCGTGGCAAATCGGATAAAACTATATCACACGCTCATACAAAAATTGATAGTATATATATATATCAGCGCCTTTTGGGGGCGTGGCAAATCGGGTCAAAATGTATCTTCTACAGTTTAGAACTGTTGACATCCCCATAAGATCGATCCAAAAGGGAATTATCCACGGCTTCTAGAGCCGTTGAAAATCGGGAACGTCTATACAGTGTTAAACTCAAATCCACTAAAATTATTATTTGGGCGTGGCAAAGAGGTATCTTATACAATTTTACATCTAGAGCGAAACTTAGACAACATTCGGAATTATTATTTATATCCGCCTATTCATTGTCCCATGTCTTCCAAAGTTTTATAGTTAAGGCCTCAAAATTTGACATATACATTGGTAACAGGTGCCCTCTTCAATAGATTGATCAAAAATTATATATGGATATCCGATCCTTGCGGTGTTGTAAATCAGTAAAATCAGTATCTTCTACCATTTTATACCTACCAAAAATTAACAAATAAGTTAATATCAGTCGAAGGCAGACTCAATCTTTTTGATAAAAATAAACTGATAAAAACGATTTTTATATTTTAGATTAAAGATGGGCGTCGGAATCGGGATTTTCGGGAATCCCGCGGGTCCCGAAAAAATTTTCGGAGTCGGGCGGGATAGGAAAGATTCTGAAAAATTCCGGGACGGTCGGGATAATTGCTTGATCCCGAAATTCCCGCGGGTCCCGTTAAGAAAATTATTAATCGATCAAATTGCTTGTATTTATCAAAGAACAGAAGAATGATATTGATGAGGAAATAAATTTTAATATAAGACCTGTTAAATTTAAGAGAAGTTCAAATATTTTATTATTTTGACAACAATGCAATGAATTGCCATTATTACAAATGCTTGCTAGGCAAGTACTTAATGTTCCAACATCTTCGACAACGAGTGAGAGGGCGTATTCTACTTCTAATCGAATTTTGGAAAAAAGGAGAACACATCTTAGAGAAGAAAATGTTGAGAGGAGTTTTAAATGTTTAAAAAAAATTTCGGGAAATTTGTCGGGACAATCGGGCGGGAAAATCAAAAATTATTTTGGGACGGAATGATTACTTTGTTTGTTGATTTGTTTTTATTAATTTTATCTTTTAAATTACTTTTAAGGTGAAGGCAAAGAGTCGACGGAATTTGCAAAGCAATTTTTGGAGCGACGTAGCAAATACAAAAGCCTGCAACGTGCGCAAAACGCTCATAACGACGATATGTGTAAACCGGCTCCGGCTATAACGCCATCGTGCAATGATAATGGAGATAGCAAGGTAATACGATTCTTACATCCGTTTTTAATCGAATGTAAATTTATATATGTATATATTTGCAGAACAAACAAAAAAAAGTTAAGAAAAATAAGATGACCAAAATGGACGCACGTATTCTTGGTTTTTCGGTAACCGCCGCTGAGGGCCGCATTAATGTTGGAGGTCGTGATTATGTCGATGGGCCGTAACCTTGAGAAAAACAGCTGTTAACATTTAAAAGAACGAAAAGAGTTTTTAGATATAGGATTGAAATTAAATTTGGATTGAAAGACAGGTCACAATTGGATGTGGTAATAAATCTGTTATGAATAAAAACGTATATATATCAATATATATGTGTATACATATATCTAAATTGAATTATATATGTATATATACATAAATATATATATATATATATATATATATATATATATATATATATATATATGTGTGTATTTATAATTTATCAATGCTTACGCTATTTCACCGCTCCATTACGTTTATCAAATTTTAAATCAGGAATATTTAGTTTTAGTTATTATTCTTGAACAGGTTGTGGCCACATACCTTAAGAGAAATACAAACATATTTGATTAACATCATTAGCTGAGTCAATCTAGCCATGGGCGTTTCTCCAGTTACTTTTAATACATACAATTCCCGCATTGCAGCGTCGAATAATCGGGAAAAAAAATGTTTAATAAAAAATAGTTTATTTTTTGATGATTCTCAAAACTATTAGACAAACACATACAGGTAGGTATATTTGTGTGCATGATTGTTTTATACTGTCGGCCCGGTAACTCCATTCCGTAGCGTCGGAACTTTCGTTCGAGTGGCGCTTGCTACGGTCCGTGCTTGTTTCCACCTCGTAGTGAAGACGGCGAATTGGGTTCGTCCTCCCGAATTTCTCGCGTTTGCGCTTGATGACCAAATGTATCGCACATGTAACCGAACTGCGTGTACATGTGTGCGCGGTGTATGTGTGCACATTTACTGGAATCGCATGTAGATACATATATATATTAAGCAATGAGCAACCAGTAAAGCGATGTGCTCGAAATTGATGCACTTTGATGTGTCAGCCAAGTTGGAAATATGCAGATGCGACGATTTTAGTTTAAGGTAATAGATTTTCAAGTGTAATGTTTATTCATATAAAAATTTATACGTATTAAATTTTTATTATATATAAATATGTACATATATATGTACACAAAACTATACAATATAGAAACAATTACTGTGCAAATGGGGCTGTGTTAGCAATAACATTGGCAAATTGAAAAGCAAGTCGCAAGTTTCCAGTCGAATGATTGTGGAATTTTACATCGGGTGGTTAAAATACAGCCCCGGGCTTCGACAATTCATGCTGCGTGCGGATGGGAAGAAGTGATGGTGAGGAAGGGTGAGGCGGGGGTATAAAAATGAACAATAGTCTGCTTTGTCCCGGTGGCTGGTGACATGTTCGCGCCTTTGTTGTTACTGTTATTATTTGGTCTTTCTCGAGTGCATTTGTACACCGAAGCTGTATACATTGCGCAATCCAATAAACAAATTAACAACTTTTGTCCTTTTTCACTCGAGTGTCAAATAATACAACACAGCATTAACTTTAAATACAGACACAGCAAGAGGACTTACGGCATCTATCTGAAGATACTGTACTCTATTGTTATGTTATGATTATTATTATTATTATTCTACTCGTTGATGAAGTGAATAGAGAATATTAGTTTTATGCAATATCCGCCGTGCTGTCTGTGTAGACGGAAAGCATTTTGACACTATTGAAGTTAGCGGATTGCAATTTGGAAAATTTAGTAGTGTGTATAATGAGGTCAGTTTTAATTTTTTGAGTACACTAACTGGAGGTGTGCCAAATCGGGGCTAATTATGATAAATTCTATATATTTAAGGGAGATAAAGACTTAAAATTTTAGGTCCTACCAACTCCAGATAAAATATCAATGTTATTTAAGTCTCGCATTTTTTGATGCCAATCGACAGTATCTAGATAGGGCATTATTCTTTCAAAAATCAAGAAATTGCTGATTTTGGATTCGCTTTTAATTTTGCAAAAAATGAGTTGATAATCGATTGTAGGTATTACTGCTGGTTTTCAAAGGTGTAACTCTCAAAGATCGTCTAGCAGTAGACCGAGATAAAGTTTTTAAAAGCAAAAATACGGTTGATTTCGGAGTATTGAAACATATTTTAAAAATGCAAAGCAACCCCCCAAAAATGCATGTTAAATGGATGGTCTTAAAAGTTTTAAAAGTTATCATCGATCCCAGGTTAACGCCTGTATCGTCTTAATAACGTATAGTATTATATCGCATTAAGACCTTATGATATATATGTATATTGGGCTTGGACCGGAAAAATTCGTTATGCGTATCATTGCCAAGGCAAAACCGTTTTTATTGTTGTCACCAATTGAATTATCTAATTGAGTTAAATGTACATCGAATCGACAGATGTTGGCGTTGCCCCTGAAGCAACATCCCATGTAACCAGATACCTGCAAATTATCTGATTGAGCTGGTTATTCTCGCCCAAGCAGGCTGCACCACTAGCTGGTGGTAGTTGCCAACATTGTAAAAACTCCTTCATTTCCCCCTCCCGTGGTTTTTTCTACTTTTTTTTCATTTTGTCGCACTCTAAAGCAAACGCAACACTTGGCTTTGACTCTTCCCCTCGCTTTCTTAAATTACGTTTTGATTCAATTAATGTTTCCATATTAAGACAGTAGCGTCTTACTCGCTCGGCATATTACTAAATAACAAAATGATTTTCAATAACAGACTTACAGAGCTAGAGATATTGGGAAGACATGGGCATTGCAAATTTTACGCCAAACGTGAATTTTTCCGATTATTTATTTGCTTGTCTTTATAAGAGATGGTCCTTTGTTTTTTACCTCACACAATGTTTAAACGCGCTCTGATAAAAGTATTTTCTAGTTGGGCACGCCGTCCTAGAGCAGTCTTAAATGTTTCAAAGTGAATAGTGGATAGATTTAGAAAAAATTTAAATTTGTATATGATCAAAATTGGTTAAGTACTTAAGGCAGAAAAGTGATCAAACTAGAGAATAAGGACCTTCAATTTTGTTCTGATGTCAATTTATATACACAGTTCAGATTTTTGCATAAATGTACATACATACATACATACATACATACATATTTATACATATATGTATAAGCTGATGTTCATGTAATAAGTAGCCGTAATGCGCGCAAATTGTTTGAAAATCACCAACTCTAGGGAATTGCCTTTCATAACGAGCTTAAGCTTTACGCATACATATATATACTAGAAGACAAGTCTGCGAATAAGGGTAGTTGTTGGATGTAGCTTTTCTCCTTCATTTGCTCTGACCCAACAACAGGACAAAAATGTACAAAACGCGCCGACGGGAAATTGTTAAACGGTATTTAAACATAACAAGCAATACGAGTACTGGGAGTTGGATAGAACTGAACGCGGGAAGCGGGAGTGGGATGGCTAATCCCAAAGCGCACGCACACAACAGGAAGCAACCACAAAAATTTGTTATTTCAAGAGCAGCAGCAGCCATGCAAGGATAACTCCAACAATAAGGCGGATCAACGCGACGCAAAGAAGGGCAACTGTAATGAAATAAATAGAACACGAGCTATGTCACGGAAAGGGGGAAGGCGAAGGGGAATAGAGGCTGGCGATATTAATCGGCAAATATGAATAACAAAGCTGTTGTTATTAATGCACGCACAAATACTATAGATACTCTGTGCTTGTTTAATGAAAGGAGTAGATATCTATTTATTATTATTTTTATTATTCGGCTAAGTTTATGTGCTGGTGTATTTAGGTTGACTGGCAACTGGTACAACATAATCCGTTTATAGAAAATAACAAAGACCATAGGGAATCGAAGCCACAAGAAGCCCGCTAAGCTAAACACTAATGAAGACCTCCCATGGAAGCCTTAGAGCAAATTCATTCCTTAGTTCTTCTCGTCTGTCTCATTTCTCTCTCTCTCTCTCTCTCTCTATCTCTCGAATGATTTCTCATTGCGAACATGACTTATTTCGAGTGCTGTTTTAATTCACGTTTCGCCATTGAACGCGCGCACAGTCTCTCTCCATCTCTCTGCCTCTCACCGACTCTTAATGTAATCCACACGTAGTTTTTCTAAATTCAGTAATGTAGTTTGCTGTCGCTCTCTCTCTCTCTCTCTCTCTCTCTCTCTCACACACTCTGTCTCTCTTTCACTCCCTCTCTCGCTCTATCTCTCTCTCTCTCTCTCTATTTCTCTTTCTGTTATGAAAGACAACAATATGCCACCTTGTTTCTATTAGATTTATTATTTTTGATACACCGATATGAAAGGTAAAGAGAAGCAGACCATGCCAATGAGAAAGCAGATACGGATGGGGATGAACATAAAATGAAGGATGAGGATCGGAATAAAGGTGTTGCTGGTGTTATTGATTGTGGCTCATAAATTGCTATGCTCACTCACTTCGATTTTAGGCTAAAGTATGCATACTCAAACACTCAAATGCACACTGAAGATGAAGATGACTTCTCAAATTTTACTTACTATCAGGCTCTTCAATCTATTTTTCGTTTCACAATTCGATTCTATTATTAAAATGTGTGAAAAGGAAAAATGTAATCGGCTGAAATCTTTAAGATCCGGGGCAGGATGTGGCTGAGATCGATATTGAGTGCAGGTGTCCATGGCAAATAGTACCGTTTGTTATTTTGGAAATGGGGAATAAAAATTGACTATTTTTATCAATATTCGATATCTAACTGTTAATTTATGCAACATTTTACCATTTCAACTGTGAAAGAATTATTTTTTTAAGACTTCGAATTTATGTAATTATTGTTAAAACCATAGAGGATGTCAACAGGAACTTAAATTTACAGATTCTAGCTGTAAACTATCGAAGATACAGTTTTACATATTTGCCACACCCCTAGTGGCGTTCCTACATAAATATACAATATATTTTTATACCCTTGCAAAAAGGATACATTAATTTTGGTCAGAAGTTTGCAGCGCAGAGAAGGAAGCATCTCTGACCATATAAAGTATACAAATTCTTGATCAGCAAGACGAGCGGAGTTGATATAGCCATGTCCGTCTGTCCGTCAGTCTGTCTGTCTGTCTGTCTGTCTGTCTGGATCAACGCAAAGCCTATTAGAGCTACAGAGCTGAAATTTAGCACATAGGTTTTAATCTGCTGCAGGCATTGTATATCTCGGAATTATCCGGATCGGACGACTATATCCTATAGCTCCCACAGGACAGATCGGTTTTACGAAATGTTGTAGTGGGATAACTTCGCCGCTATTGTTGTCTTAGGCTTGAAATTTGGCATAAATACTCATGAATCGCACAACCATTTTTAAAAGAAAGCACATATAGCTACGCTATTTGGAGGCGTGGCAAATCAGAGAATATATCCTTTACAATTACAAGGGTAAACATATATTCGGCATAGCCGAAGTTAGCCCATCCCTCTAGTTATTTTAAATTTTGTTTATATTGTTAACTTTATGCACCAACATGCTTTCAGGTTATAATCTGTTTCTTATTGTGCTTAATACTAATGCTAAAACAAGTAAGAACGCTCTAGTCGGGATTACGAGATCCCCTGAACCTTTGTACGAGTTTGCATTTTTACATACATACAGATATGAATGCAACAGTAAAAAAAATTTGTTTTTGAACAAAAAATGTTGACAGCAGTGGGATTTGAACCTGGGACTCCTTGGATTTCAATAAAATTTTCAGCATTGAATTCTTTTATTTTATTGAATATACGGTTTTACTTAAAAAATTTAAAATAATTAAATTGTGGCTTTAATAATTTTTTTATACCCTTGCAAAAAGGGTATATTCATTTTGGTCAGGAGTTTGCAACGCAGAGAAGGAAGCATCTCCGACCATATAAAGTATATATATTCTTGATCAGCAAGACTAGCTGAGTTGTCTGGATCAACGCAATCTCCTCCGAGACTATAAGAGCTACAGAGCTGAAATTTTGCACATAGGCTGGAATCTGCTGCAGGCGTTGTATATCTCGGAAGCATCCGGATCGGATGACTATATCTTTTAGCTCCCATAGGACAGATCGGTTTTAAGAAATGTTTTAGTTGGATAACTTCGACGTTATTAAAGTCAGAAACTTGAAATTTGGAATATATACTCCTGAGTTGCACCCAAATACAAAAAGATATAGAATATATATCTACGCCTTTTGGGGGCGTGGCAAATCGGAAAAAACTATATCTTCTACAGTTTTGAAGCTAGAGCATCCAAATTTGGAAAGTAATATACTGTTGGCCTTTCCTTCAGATTAATCAAAAAATTTTATATCCACGCCTACTTGGGGCGTGGCAAATCGGGAAAGTCTATATAGTGCTCAACATAAATCCTTCAATATTTTGGACGCTGTTAAAGCCAGAGACTTGAAACTTAAAACATATATTTCTATCAACCACCCCTAGAAAAAAAGATAAAGAATATATATCTACGCCCATTAGGGGCGTGGCAAATCGGAAAAAACTATATCTTCTACAATTTTATACCTAGAGTTACAAAAATTGACACAGACGTTAGGCTTGACTGTTTCGACAAAATTATGAAAAATTATATATATCCGCCTCTTGGGGGCGTGGCAAATCGGAGAAAACTATATCTTCCAAAGTCTTATAGGTAGAGCTTCAAAATTTGATATATAGGTTACTGTTGCCCTGCTCAATAGATTGCCTAAATATGATATATATCCAATTGTTGGGGGCGTGGCAAATCAGAAAAAACTGTATCTATATCCTTTGCAATTGTAAGGGTATTACCAAACTTCGGCATGGCCGAAGTTAGCCCATCCCTCTAGTTTTAAAATTAATTTATAAAATTTGGAACCAGTATAGAAAGTATAAAAAAAAAGAGAAAATGTATTTTTCTTACAAGCAGCCAAATGCAACACTTAGTGACTGCAGCTAAAAAGATCCTTGAAAAACTGAATCTTGATAACGTCTTTAATAGATATCAGTGAAACAGGAAAATTTATGAAATATCTAAAATAAACTTGATATGTGCGCTGTATACATGGACCTTCGTGCAAAATATCAAGTCTCTAGCTCTTATAGGTTCTGAGATCGACGAGTTCATACATAAGGACAGACAGACGGACAGACGGACAAACAGACAGACGGACAGGGCTAAATCGACTCAGCTCGTCGCCCTGATCAAGAATATATATACTTTGTGGGGTCTGCCACGCCTCCTTCTGCCTGTTACATCCTTTTTGCAAAACCATTATACCCTGATTTCCCAAGGAATTGCTTAGAGAAAGGTAATCCGTATGTGTTCTACCTTTAATTCATAAAAGATATAGTATTATCCGATGTGTCAAGCCCTTACGGGGCGAAGCTATGCATACGATATCTTTTTATTTGGAGGTGATATACATTAGTGTATATTCCTTACTGATTTATATACCCAAAACAACAAATCGAGAATTTCAAGGGTGAATAGTTAAACAGTTTTAAGTTAATTTGTAGTCCTCCCTTATAGATAAAGAAAAAATCCTATATACGCCTTTTGGAAAGCGTAACAAGCCAGAAAAAAATTTAATTTCCACAGTTTAGTGCTAGGACTACAAAATTTCTTGGGACTAAAACTAAACAAGTGAAACAGTGGAGTAATAGAAAGCATGGGTATATCCGAAAGTACCTACATAAGATGGGGAAAAGTGTCGAAGCTAGCTGCATCTACTGCGAAAGCAGGAGCTATCGGTCAATAAGAAGTGGAGAGCATAATGGAGCTAATGTGCTGAGACAGTGATGCTTAGAGAGAAGTCTGCGACTTTGCAAAAAATATATTACACCGAAATAAGGTAAACCTAAACACAGAAACATAGATGACAGTGCAAAATTAGAGCTCGCATACAACTGGCGGTTCGTAAAGAATTTCACCTACCTCGCCAACAAAAACAACAAGTAAGAACGTTGCAGTCGGCAGCTACCGACTACATATATACTTGTTCACGGTGAAAAGACGGTCTAATTAAATCAAATGTTATCAGTAGAGGGAATCAAATGTAACCTAACTGAAAAATTTGGTTACCCCAGCGTTAAAGCTGTGGCAGTTATAGTTTTTTTGATTTGCCACGCTCTTAGGAAATGTATGTCAATGATTTTGATTATTTATCAATCCAAGGAAGAGGGAAACAGTAACCTATATGTTTGGGTCTCTAGCTCTTAAACTGTAAAAGATACAGTTTATTGATTTGCCACGCCCCAATGGGCGCAGTTCTATATACTATATCTTTTTGTGTAGGTGTCGGATACATGAATATGTATTACAAGTCCCAATTCTTAGACGGCAATATTTGCGAAAATATTTGCATTTACGTCAAAAAATATATAGCTATTCCTGAGGGCGGGATATATAACTTTTATGTAATCTTGAGAGATTTGCTACACCCCCAACGGGTGTAGATATATACATACTATATCTTTTTGAGTCGGGGTAGTGTGCACGAGTATTCATTCCAAACCCCTATTCTAAGACTGCAATATTTACGAAAATAACAACGTTTTAGTTTTAACAGATATAGCATTTCCCGATTTGCCACTACCCCTGTGGGCGTATCGAAAAAAACACTTAAAACATGAGTATATATTCTAAATTTCAAGTCTCTAGCTTGAAAGGTGTCGGACAATGCACAAAACCAATATACACCTTTCACTTCGTGAAAGAGTATAAAAAGTATTTTATCATTAAATTATCATATATTTGTGTTACAAGAGTGTACATACGAAATTTTACTAATATTTTTATTAATTATTATTATTAGTCGACATGATTGAAGGTAATGCCTTGCACTTACGAAAATATGGGCGAAATGTTTTCATGCAAGTGTCGTAATTGACAAAATGGAGCGTGTCTGCCTGTCCATATGAACACAACGATCTCGTAAACTACTAATGCCGTTCGCAGTACAAATGTAACTATATTTCTAATTTCATTCCTTATTCTTGATATAAATTCAAATTTAGTATGTAGGCTCTCAAAATTAATGAAAATTTGAAAAAAAAAAAACAAGTAAGAATTCTTCAGTCGGAACTGCCCGACTGGGAGACCCTGAACTCCGGCTGCGCTGATGTTTCAACCGCCTAGTTGACATCTCCACATACATACACCAAAACATACGCACTCACGCACATATTTACTAACATAATATTATAAATAAAAGCGATGATATAAAATAATTTTATTCTAAACCTTGAGGGATTGGCTAACTTCGGCCAAGCGAAAGTTTGGTAATACCCTTGTAATTGTAAAGGATATAGATATGGTTTTCTCTGATTTGCCAGAAGAGATCAAGATTGACAGATGTGATCGTTTTTGGGTCCCTATGTGTAAAATTGTAGAAGCTACGCTTGTAACAGATTTGCGCCCCAAAGAGGCATATCTCTTACGTATTTTTAGCTACTCTTTAAATTTTGCATTTAGCTTTTTGTAAATAAAATACAGTTTCGATTTTAGCCGTATTTTCAATAAAATAAAAAAATTAAATGCTGAAAATTTCATCTAAATCCGTTTAGTAACAGAAAGTAAAGTTTAGTAAAGAAAACATTTTATCAACCGGCAAAAGCACGTGGCAGCAAGCGTCAATAGGTTGTCACACATACATACATTCAAATGTGTCCTCTTCTTTGACTTTTATTTGTTAAATCGCAATTTTAACAAATATGTAATTGTGCCTCCTGCTACTTCGTCTTTTTCACTGAGATCAATATGTAAAATGTGGTGGTATAGTATGAGTGGACAACAATTTTTTTTATTCAGAAACAGAAGGAGGTGGGGCAGACCGCACAAGGTATATATATTCTTGATCAGGGCGACGAGCTGAGTCGATTTGGCCCTGTACGTCTGTCTGTCCGTCTGTCTGTCGGTATGTATGAACGCGTCGATATCAGAACATATAACAGCTAGAGAAATTTTTGCACGATGGTCTGTGTATACAGCGCGCATATCGAGTGTTTTTTAGATAATCGATAAATTTTTCCGTTTCAATGATATCGACTTAAAACGTTATCGAGATTTAGTTTTTTGACCATATCTTTTACATTTTTTTAGCAACAGTTACTATTTTGCATTAAGCTTTTTGTAAATAAAATACATTTTCTATTTTTTCATATTTTGGAAACCAGCTCCACATTTTACAAAATCAATTTATTCAAAAAAAAAAAAAATTATCAAAGCCACAATTTAAGTTTTTTTTTTTAACCAAAACCGTATTTTCTATAAAATCACAGCATTTAATGCTGAAAATTGCATTTAAATCCGTCAAGTAATACAGAAGTTATTAAAGAAAACATTTTGTCAATTGTCAAAAGCACGCGGCAGCAACATAGTATTTGCTCTATACGTGATCACACATACATTCAAATCAACTACGCAGTAATCGGCGCGTGCTTGTGCTTGCATGTGGATATGTGTGCATGTGTATATGTGTGCATGTGTATATGCGTGCGTGTGAATGTGCGCGCAGAGGGTAATATGTATAGATAAAAGATGTAAGGTAGGTTGTTTAAAACATCAGCTCGGACTTGGTTCAGGGGATCTCGTAGCTAGACTAGAGCTTTCTTACTTGTTATACCCCTGCAAGAAGGATATTTTAATTTTGGTCAGAAGTTTGCAACGCAGAGAAGGAAGCATCTCCGATCATATAAAGTATATAGTTGAGTTGAAATAGCCATGTCCGTCTGTCCGTCTGTCTGTCCATCTGTCTGTCCGTATGTATGAA
Organism: Drosophila gaucha; assembly: GCA_035045545.1. Classification (NCBI taxonomy): domain Eukaryota; kingdom Metazoa; phylum Arthropoda; class Insecta; order Diptera; family Drosophilidae; genus Drosophila; species Drosophila gaucha. Next base: position 124,443 of record JAWNOY010000406.1, read on the forward strand.
CGAAATTTTGCTCGAAGGTCCTTGTATACAGCTCTCATATCGAATTGTTTTAGATATTCGATAAATTTTCCTGTTTCACTGATATCGATTAAAAAGATTCAGGTTTAAGAATTTCTTTTACATCTTTTAAGCAAAATTTTGCATTAAGTTTTTTGTAAATAAAATACACTTTCTATTGTTTTTTATTTGGTATACCGGCTCTAAGATTGCAACAATTTTTGAAAAAAAAAATAAAATTTGTTATTCTTTTTAAATTTTTGATGTAAAACCGTATTTTCAGTAAAATAAAAGAATTCAGTGCTGACAAAACATTTTGTCAAACGGCAAGAGCCCGCGGCAACGAGCGCCAATACGTGTGCAGTGCACACAGTCTATACGTCTGCACACATACATTCTAATGTGTGCTTTATTCTTTGAATATTATTTTAAATCGCAATTTCAGTTTAATTGTAATTATCGCCGCTGCTACTTTAGTGGCATCTTTGTCACAGAAAACAATATGAAGAGTGTGGTGTATGTAAAAATGCAAACTCAAACCAATGTTAAGGGGATCTTGTAGTCGGGCAGTCCCGACTAGAGCATTTTATCTTGTTACTTGCTATATTTGTTCACGAAAAGATTAAATTGGTTTTATACATGCTTGCTGTCCACACAGGCGCAAACCGTTTCACCGCCATTGAAGAAAGAGACTTTAAATTTAAAATATAAGTATACTCATGGGCACCCTCGTTTTAAAAATGGTAAGATGTTTTGTGCATGACTACTGATCGCGTAGCAAATCGGCCAATCTGGAATTTTTAGATTTTGTAGGACAAATAATGCTTTTATCGGAAGTATTGAAATCTAAGATTTGATATTTTAAAAATCTACTTGTGTGTCCCACGTCCTGACAAAAATATATAGTATAGTAGCTTACAAGGAAGGTATTGATGACTTCCTTCTGTGGCAATTTAGAAGAAACTATATATTAAAGTTAGAACAATATAATTACAAGTATCTTACTCTTGATCTGATAGACATAAATTATTATATGGGAAGCACCGCAGGGCCGTTGCAAACCCGATAAACTCTTTGTTTTATAAAATGTAGCTAATTCGGGACAGTGGACGACTGCAATGCCGCCGGTTGCTCGCAACTGCTGTATATTATTAATTCATTATTTACAATTTGTATAGAATATTTTTTAAGTGGCTTCTACTTTTAAGAGTGAGTGTACTTTAAAAATATTCCTTGCGAAATCACACAGTTGCTTTTGTTTAGCAAGAATTTCGAAAGAAAAACTTACACTTAAGACCTTTAAGTGACGAAAACAAATAACAACAATGATAAGTGATATATGTGTTGACGTTTTACTGAAAAATTTTGCGTTAATGAGAACTGAGTGCGGATCAGAGCAGACACAGTGGGAACCAAAGCCAAACGGATCAATTCGGAAATCGGACTCTTAATCGCATTGTTGGCTACTGGTCAAGATAAAAGTACTCGGATTTTTGTTTTGCCTTTGTCATCCTTCCTTGAGGATTTCAAATGTTTTCCAAACTGTGGACAAGATTAGGATTTTCCCAAAATCAATCTTTTTGTTTCACTTCTACTTTATGTGTTGCCAAATGGATTGTAGTAATGAAATGTCTTATAATTGAATATAATTAGGATAGCGACTTTCATTCTTTCTTTAAAATAAAGTCCTTTGGACATCTTACTTTTTAAATTACTTTTTAGTTCAAAAACAGAGTATCGAAATGTATTCTAATGAATACTCTCGTCTGATAAAATGTTATAATTATAAAAACTTGGTTTCCTTTGGGCTTGCAGTGGCAGAAATTAAAATTTTTAGCCCGTTAATAAACCACCAAAATAAAATATATTGCTTTTGTGAAATGTGCGAAAGTCTGTCTGCATGAAACGAAATTATTTCATAGGTATTGATGACATATATGCCAGAAACTATTGGTATTGAAATTCGAAATTCGAAACATCTTAAGGTCGAAATTTGTAGATTTATTATTATAGAAGAAATAAATTTAAAACTAGAATGGGTTAACTTCGGCCATACCGAAGTTTGGTAATACCTTTGTAATTGTAAAGGATATACATAAGTATTGTTTCTCAGATTTGTCAAGAAATTAAAGATTGCCGTATTTACTAATTTTTTACCTATATTTCAAATTTTCGGGCTTTAGCTGTACAACTTTGAAAGTTTTCTCCCATTTGCCACGCCTCAATAAGGCAGATGAGCTTGAGCTTAAAGTATTTGTTAATTTTTGGATTGCTAGGTGTAAAATAAAGTTTTTAACGATTTGGCACTCCTTAATGGACTTAGCATTATATACTATATGTTTTTGTATGGTGGTGGTTCATAGAAATATATGTTTTAAATTTCAAGACTCTGGCTCTAACAGCGCCCAAAATAGTAGAGGATTTAAACACTAGATAGACTTCCCTATTCGCAACGCCCCTAGTGCGCGTGGATATATAACTTTTTGATTAATCTTAAGGAGAGGTCAAGAGTAGCCTACTTGCCAAATTTTGTTCTAGCTCTACAACTGTAGAAGATACAGTATTATGCGGTTTGCCACGCCCCCCACTTGGCATAGCTCTATATATTATATTTTTTTGTATGAAGGTGGATACACATGACACATTTCAAGTCTCTGACTTTAATAACATCGAAATTTTCCCACTAAAAGATTTCTTTAAACCGATCTGTCCTGTGGGATCTATAGTATATAGTCGTCCGATCCAGATGATTCAGAGAATCACAATGCCTGCAACAGAAAGACGCATGTGTGCAAAATTTCATCTCTGTAGCTCTAATACTCTAGGGGGTGATTGCGTTGTTCCAGATAGACAGACAGACAGACGGACAGACAGACAGTGCCATACCAACTCAGCTCGTCGTGCTGATCAAAAATGTATATACATTGTGTGGTCCTTTTGTGCATTGCAAACTTCTGACCAAAATTAATATGCCCTTTTTACAAGTGTATATTAATTAAATTATAAATAGTCATAACTGCAGTATCTCAAATGTACAATGGTTTTTAAAGTTACTAAGATTTGGAGCCGAGGAAATCACATGAACATATATGTGAATTTATTAAAGGTAACACGTCTATTGGGGCGGGGTACTCCCTACTCGGACACTTTCAGGCAGAGCACGATTGCTTGTTTTAGACTGTGGCTATAGCATTTAATTGATAAAAATGCTTAACAATATACCCTAAGGTGTTTTTGACTCTTTGAACTGTGGTCGAGGAAGTGGGACAGCTAGATCGGAAACTCAGGCAAAAGGGAATATGTCAACAGCGACACCAAGGGTGCTGAAAACCGTTCAGCTGTGTGAATGTTTGTATGTGTGCGTGTGTGGGATGTACGTATAAAAGCGGAGAAAACGACCTGTGTAAGCATGTGATTGGCAGCTCGCACTTGCAGCCCTGTGCTGCAGCCAGCGCAAGCACCAATCAAAACGCTGCACGCATACTAAAATGGGCGGCGCATTTGCGACCGTATGCAAGCAACCCCGATTGAAACGAGCGGACAGCCTCTTCCATTTTGCAAGAGCAAAGGCACAAGGTAATTTTCGCTTACTCACCCAGACCCAGTTGAAACTCAGCGCCGACCACACGCATGATTTGAAGCTGAATGCGAGCTATTTGTCGAGCAGTTTGTCTGTTATTTGCCTGCTCCGCGGATAGCTACAAACTAATTTTCGATTGATCGATAACACTCGCGATACATACACAATTGTATCAAATCAGTAAAATATATATAAGTGCGTCATACAACACAAATATTATTATAAGGGATTTTTAATGAATCAATAAACTGTCGATAACATTGGATAAACAGTTCATCTCAAAAGTGTGTATATCGTGTGTATATATATTATGTAATACTTTGAATTTATGGTGATATAATATATAATATATAAATTCAAATGACCCAAGTGTACATATTAAGTGGGAATAACAATTATATTTAAAGTACTCTTTCATTAAATACAATTAAATTATTGCAAAATTTCAACAATTAACAACAGTGCAAAATATCAAAGGAACTTAAAGGTTAATTTTCAAAATATTGGTTTTCGTGCATTATACATAAAATAATTTCCATCTAAAACGGGAATAATATAAAAGGGTTACTTTGAAAAACCACTTTTTCTAATATACATTAAATAAAACTGAAGTTTCTAAAAGCAGAAAAAATAAATATATAAAATTTAATTTAAAATGTTTTTAATATTTTTAATTTGTATATTTTTGACAGTTTTAAAATGTTGACAAATACTGCTTGATTGAAAAGAAATAAATTGAAATTATATTTGCAAGAAGTCCATCGAGTAGGTTTTGAGCCACAGACACCTCTCAGTTGCGACCGATAAATAATACAGTATAGCTAGAGTTTCGTCAAGTTATCAAGTAGAAACTTAAGCTTATCCGAAACTCACATTTCATAAGACATCGCTTATGTATACTCTAATAAGTAGCTCTAAACGTAGAGAATCAGACTGACCCACATTTTTATATTGACCTGAGCTCTAAGTATAATATTTAAAAAAATACAGTTTTCTCGATTTGCCACGCGCTAAAAAATCGGATATATATAATATTTCATAATTTGTCGAAGCAGTCCAGGCTAACGTCGATTTTTGGGTCTCTAGGCGTACAATTGTAGAAAATATAGCTTTTATCGGTTCCCCACTTCCCTTATGGGCATAGCTATATTTACTATATCTTTATATATGCGGGTGGTCCATACAAATATTTGTTTTAAGTTTTAATACTCTGGCTAACACAGCGAACAAAATAGTATATAAATAGTGCGCGTGGATATATAGCTTTATGAGTAATCTTAAGGGGAAGTCAACGGTTGCCTACTTCCCAAATTAAGATGCTCTAGCTCTAAAACTGTATAAGACACACTTTTACCTCGATGAGCGTAGCTCTATATATACTATATGGTTTTGTATGGGGGTGGAATTCAAGAAAATATAGTCCACATTTCAAATCTTTGACTTTAAAAGCGCCGAGCTTTTCCCTACTTAAACATTTCTAACATGTAAAAACGCTCTTGTCGGGATTGCCCGACTACGAGATCGCCTGAACCTTTGTTTGAGTTTGCATTTTTACATACATGCAGACTGATATGAATGCAACAACAAAGAACAATTTTTTTTAAAGAAAAAATTTTGACAGCAGCGGGATTTGCGTATCCTCGCTTGCAAGCCACCATCTCTAACTATAACACTACACTCTTCATATTGTTCTCTATGACAAAGACGCGACTAAAGTATCAGCGGCGAGAATTACAATATAATTGAAATTGCGATTTAACAAATAAAATTCAAAGAATAAAGCACACATTTGAATTTATGTGTGTCCACGTATAGACTATGTGCACAATGTGCACTCCACACGTATTGGCTCGTTGCCGCGTGCTTTTGCCGATTGACTAAATGTTTTCTTTAATAACTTCTATGTAACTAAACGGATTTTAATAACATTTTCAGCATTGAATTTTTTCATTTTACTAAAAATGAAATTTTAATTAAAAAGTTAAAAAAAAAATACATTGTGTCTAGTGGTAATTATTTGTTGAAAAAATTGATTTTCTAAAATGTGGAGCCGGTATCCAAAATATGAAAAATAGAAAGTGTATTTTATTTACAAAACGCCAAATACAAAATTTGGTGACTGTAGCTAAAAATATGTAAGAGATATACTTCAAAAACTGAATCTCGACAACGTTTAACAGTTTAATCGATTTCAGTGAAATAGGAAAAGTTATCGAATATCTAAAACAAACTCGTTATGCCCGCTTTATACATTCCTTGACACCTTCGTGCATTTCAAGTCTCTAGCTCTTATATGTTCTGAGATCGACTCGTTTATACATACGGACAGACAGACGGACAGGGCTAAACCGACTCAGCTCGTCCCCCTGATCAAGAATATATATACTTTGTGGGGACAGACAGACGGACATGGCTCTTTCAACTCAGTTCGTTGTGATGATCAAGAATATATATACTTTATATAGTCGGAGATACTTTCTACTGTGCGTTGTAAACTTTTGAGCAAAATTAATACTCTTTTTGCAAGGCTATAATAATGCATTATATTTTTAGTATATACGAATATATATATTATAATTTTTATAACAAACAAATTATAAGTATATATTCTTGATCAGCACTACTACCTGAGTTGGAATGGCACTGTCAGTCTGTCTGGATCCACGCAATCTCCTCATAGAGTATTAGAGCTACAAAACTGAAATTTTGCACACATGCGTCTTTCGCACGTATTGTATATCTCGGTATCAACCGGATCGGACGACTATATCCTACAGCTCCTATAGGGTAGATCAGTTTTTAGAAATGTTTGAGTTGGGAAAAGCTCGGCGCTATTAAAGACAAAGACTTGAAATGTGACCATGTTTAATGCCACCCATCGGATGCGAAAAAAAATGTTAAAAAACTTTGTCGCTGGTCAAGTCTTAGACTTGAAATTTCGAATATATACCCGTGTATCCCACACCCTTATAAAAATATAAACTATATATAGCTATGCCTATATAGCTATATCTGCGTATATAGCTATATCTCTTCTATATTCTCTTCTTAAGATCAATCAAAAAGTTACATATCCACGGCAAATCAGAAAAGCAATCTTTATATCCTTTATAATTACAGGGGGTTACCAAACTTCGGCATGGTCAAAGATAGCCCAACCCAAAAGATAAAGGATATTAGGCCACGCTTATTGCAACGTTCTTACTTGTTTTAGGTACAAGAGTGCACAAAGGTGATTCTGTAATTATTCTTTTCGAAGATTTTAAAGAGACTTTCTATTATTTTTGTGCAACTTTCTGAAGTTTTGGAATTTTAAATAACAGAGCTTTGTGGTATACATGCTTATGTATGATCAACAACAAAACAGGGTATAAAAACTGCAATAAAAGAAGAGCGAGAACTAGCAGTACGCAAACAATATTTAAATCGAAGCCCAAAAGATAGGTGAGTCGTTATGAAAAAGACGTAGTCACATATTCAGCTCTTATTTACAAATTTGAGAGCGATTAGCATAAAAATAATAATAAAACGAAAACAAATACCGCACCTCTGTGCACTCGTATTGTAATGCATCAGTTAATGGATACATACATATGCACATACATATACATAAGAATTTGTGCAACAATATACAGTTGAACATGCTTACGAACTACTTTGGAAAGACGACCCCGTATTCTCATCGAGACTTAAAGTGTGTTTTTATTATTTCAAGCGTGAAAGCAAGAAACACGGTCATCACTTTGCAAGTGACATCAAGTGGAGCTCTCATTAACATAAATATACCGCAGATCACAACACAGAGCATGAGCGATCATTGGTCTCTCGAGCCCATTGACCCCCCACATGGAGTTCCGCCCGACCAACCGACCGACCGACCGAACCGGGAAAAATTGATCAATCTTCACCCTTCTCTTAGCACTTCAGTTTATTATAAATTTATTATTATACTCGTTTTCGAAGTGAAAATAATATATTGAGTTTGTGCGCAAGGCATTGCAACACCTTTAAAGCTAGAGACTTGAAATTTGGAACATTTACTCGTGTGTATTGTAGGTTTATAAAGTGTTAAGATTTTTGTATACGACCACTATCTACATATATCTTGAAAAAAATATATCTGCTATTATCGACAATATTGCCGTCTAAGAATTGGGATTTTGAATATATACTAGTGTGTCCCACCCCCACACAAAACTACGTAAATCGTTCAACAAATCGGTAAAATTGTGTCTTCTGTAGTTTTACTATTAATTTTACATGTAAGATACATTTTTCCTCCTTATTAAATAGAGCAAACAAAAAATGTAACCTATTGAAAATGGAGATGCATGGAGATGCAACGAAAAGTATATAATCTTCTGTTCGCCCTGTTTGTACGTATGAACGCCTCGATTTGATAACCTATAAGAAATACAGACTTGAAATTTTGCACTAAGGTCCTCCCTTACCTCGCACAGTAAGTTTTTGTTTCAACAAATCAATAACTTTTGTCGTTTTCATAAAATATAGCAATTTATTGAGTTATCTACATTTAGACAACATTTTGAATTTGAAAGGGTATCTGAAATACACAGCGTAGCACTTTAATTAGTAATTAGTTATTCGCCGTGAAATAAAAAAAAAGATATTGTTTACAGCTGAATATGTAGATACATTTATATTCTAGAAATGCGAGGTGAATTGCTCCATTTATAAATTTGGCGCAACAGCTAAATAAAAAGGTTAACAGGTTTTTTTTAGGATCTACTTTTTTACATTTTTATACCCTGAACCCATTGAAAATGGGATTTTGACTTTGTTTTTAAGCTATAACTTTAAGACCATAATAGCTAGAGATATCAAATTGACTATGTAGGTTTGTGTGATGCAAATACAGATAATAAATTTTTTAAATTTTGGATACCTCCCCCCATTAGCAACATAAGTGGAAAAAACGTATTTCAAATACTAGGGAGTTGGGATTTCGCATATGTATATACACCTTAGTTGTCAATATTATGTCCTGAAAATTTCATTAAAAACCTAGATCTAGAACCGGTTATTTAAACAAGTAAGAAAGCTCTAGTCGGGTCTGCCCGACTACGAGATCCCCTGAACCAAGTCCGAGGCAGTGTTTTAAACAATCTAGCTTATATCTTTTACCGGTACATATTACCCTCTGCGTGCACACACACACGCACACATATACATACACAAGCACGCGCGCCGCTTACTGCGTAGATGATTTAGCGGCTACGCTTGGGCTGCATTCTGGGCAGCATTATGAGAAATTCATTGTTAAATAACTTCGGTTCTAGATCTACTTTCTTAATGAAATTTTCAGGACATAATATTGACATCTAGAGGTGTATATATACGAAATCCCAACTCCCTAGTATTTGAAATACGTTTTTTCCACTTATGGGGCTAATGGGGGGAGGTATCCAAAATTTAAAAAGTTTATTATCTGTATTTACATCACAGCAACCTACATAGTCAATTTGGTGTCTCTAGGTATTATGGTCTAAAAGTTATAGCTTAAAAACAAAGTCAAAATATCGATTGTTATCGATAATAAGGAAATAGGATGAGTTATCGAAAAAAAAAATAAACTTGTACTGCGTATGGTATACAAGAATATATATCTAAAATCTCAAATCTCTAGCTTTTGTGGTTTACGAGATCACTGCGTTCATACGGACGGACAGACGGACAGACGGACGGACGGACAGACGGACAGACGGACATGGCTAGATCGACTCAGCTCGTCGTCCTGATCAAGAATATATATACTTTATGGGGTCTGCCACGCCTCCTTCTGCCTGTTACATACATTGTCACAAAACCATTATACCCTGAATTCCCATTTTCAATGGGTTCAGGGTATAAAAAAATCAATTTCTCATAATGCTGCCCAGAATGCAGCCCAAGCGCAGCCGCTAGATCATATTCGAAGTGAGCGGCGCGCGTGCTTGTGTATGTGTATGTGTGCGTGTGTGTGTGCGCGCAGTGGGTAATATGTACAGATAAAAGATGTAAGCTAGATTATTTAAAACACCACCTCGGACTTAGTTCAGGGGATCTCCTAGTCGGGGAGACCCGACTAGAGCGTTCTTACTTGTTATTTATTCCTCCTACTAAACCTTTACACTTATGCGTGCTTACAGGTTTACTCTACTTAACTTACTCTTTACTTAACTTAATTAATTCTAATATCATTGCTTACATAAATAGTCCTCGAAATCGCTAATGCAAAAGGAGGAACGAAGCGCAATGATCTATTGGCCACTTTAAAATTAATCTTATTTAAAAGACTGAGCCAGTCAAGCAGCCCAACAAAAACGCTCTTCAAAAATTTAATGACGCTATAGTCCTTCTGTCTTCCAGTGAACACAATTGGATCAATCTGCATCTATCGCTATAGCTCGGTAGTGGGATAACGAATTTTACTAAACGGAGGGCCGACTTTACAAATTTTTTTTTGGAGTCGCTCCATGGACCCTTGCAGAATGACTCCAAACAAATGAAGCGTACTCAATTTTCGCCCTGATTAAGGCAGAATAAATTGACATCGCAGTGTAAGGGTTCTTAAATTGCGTTATACTGCGTCTAAAAAAAACATACATCGCATATGCTCTTGGTAACATATAGTCAATATGGTGGTTAAATAGGTAGGAACTCTTTGTAAAGTAAGGTGGATGTATTTAGCTAAATTTAGTAGTAATTGGTTACACTTACACCACTCAAACGGAGTCAATAAATCAATTTGTAGAGGTCTTACATCCAATGGGGAGGAGATGCATTTGAAAATTTTTAAGTCGTCAGCAAAAAACAAGTATTCGGAAAAACAGAAGCAAGTTTTAATGTCCAAAAGGGATTAATTAAAAGTGGGGATTAAATAAAAGTGGGCCAAGAGAACTTCCCTGGGGGACCCCAGAATATGCGATGTAAGCGGCCGATAATAGACTATTGATGCGTACTCTATAATCTCGACTACACAGATAAGAATTTAGCCAGTCCAATATTGGCTAATTTCTATATAAGTATATTGAGATTCACCGTATCAGAAGTTTTGAAAAAATTAGGATATACCGTATCGAATTCACACTGATTATCAAAAGATTGAATACAGATATTATAAAAAAAACCGCTAAATTGGTTACCGTAGATCTGCCAGGCATAAATCCAAGCTGATTAGAGTATAGAATTGGTTTAACTGAGTCGCTTAAACAATGATACGCCCACAGGGGGCGTGGCAAATCGGGAAATGCTATATCTATTAAGACTAAAACGCTGTTATTTTAGTCAATATTGCAGTCTAAGAAATGTGATTTAGAATATATATTCGTGTACACCACGCGGACGTTTTAAGATATAGATTATATATCTACGCCCATTGTGGGCGTGGCAAATCGGATAAAACTATATCTTCTACAGTTTTGAAGCTAGAGCATCCAAATTTGGCATGTGGGTTACTGTTGACCTTCCCTTAAGTTAGATCAAAAAGTTATATACCCACGCCCCCTGGGGGCGTACCAAATCGGGAATATATATATAGCGATTTGTATAAATCTTATAATATTTTGAGCGTATTAAGAGCTAGAGACTTGAAATTTGGAATACATGTGCAAGTAGATCATTTGGAATCAAAAATATATATTATAGATATTTACGCCCATTAAGGGCGTGGCAAATCGGATAAAACTGTATCTCCTACAGTTTTGGAGCTAGAGCGTCCAAATTTTGCATGTGGGATACTGTTGACCTCCTCTTAAGATAAGTCAAAAGTTATGTATCCACGTCTTCTGGGGGCGTGGCAAATCGGGAATTACTATATCTTTTACTAAAACCGTGATAATTTCGGCAATATTTCCGTCAAAGAGTTGGGACTTGGAATATATATACTAGTATCCTACCTCTACCCAAAAATATATGTTATATATAGCTACGCCCATTTGGGGCGTGCCAAATAGAGTAAAACTATATCTCCTACAGTCTTAGACGTAAAGCATCCAAATTTGACATGTGGGTTACTGTTCATGAAATTTAAATTTACGAAAAAAAAAAATAAATAATAATAATCATAATGCCTCCGTAAAACAAATTCTAGTTGACCTAACTGGGGATTGAAGCAGGGTCTTCGCTACCACAACGCAAGGCTGTTTAAGCAAATCAACACACCACCAAACTCAATTTGGCGAATAGTTGTGAAAGAGACGCCGTGGTGTAGTGGGTAGAGTCGGTGGCATGCGAAGCGCGTGACCCAGGTTCTATTCCCATCGCTGCCGCGTGATATTATCATTTATTAAAATGTTTTTTTTTTTTTTATAACTTCTAAGTTACTTAATGGATTTTGATAAAACTTTCTGCATAAATCCTTATATTTTATTAAAAATACGGTTTAACCTAAAAAATTAAAAAAAAATGTAAATGTGGCTTTATTTGCAACTGAACTTTTATTAAATTGATTTTTTGAAATGTGGAGCCAGTATCCAAAATATATAAAAACCAAAATAGTATTTTATTTTAAAAAAGCTATGTAAAATTTGATGACTGTAGCTAAATTGACGTAAAAGACATGCTCAAAAAAGGAATCTCGATAATCTCGCATTCAAACATACGGAAAGACGGACGGACGGTCTACATATTTATTGAGCCTACACACCTTTAACAGGAACAGAGTCTGACGCAGTCGGTGGCGCCCGACTGCAACGTTCTTACTTGTCTTTAATAACTTCTGTGTTACTAAACGGATTATGATCAAATTTGTAGCATTAAATGCTTTTATTTTATTTAAAATTCGGGTTTTGCCGAAAAAAATATAAACTAGAGGGATGGGCTAACTTCGGCCATGCCGAAATTTGGTAATACCCTTGCAATTTCAAAGGGTATAGATACAGTTTTTTCTGATTTGCCACGCCCCCAACAATTGGATATATATAATTTTTGGGCAATCTATTGAGCAGGGCAACAGTAACCTATATATCAAATTTTGAAGCTGTACCTATAAGACTTTGGAAGATACAGTTTTCTCCGATTTGGCACGCCCCCAATAGGCGGATATATATAATTTTTCATAATTTTGTCGAAACGGTGAAGCTTAACGTCTTTGTCAATTTTTGGAACTCTAGGTGTAAAATTGTAGAAGATATAGTTTTCCGATTTGCCACGCCCCTAATGGCCGTAGATATATATTCTTTATCTTTTTTTCTAGGGGTGGTTGATACAAATATATGTTTTAAGTTTCAAGTTTCTGGCTTTAACAGCATCCAAAATATTGAAGGATTTATGTTAAGCACTATATAGACTTTCCCGATTTGCCACGCCCCAAGTAGGCGTGGATATATAACTTTTTGATCAATCTAAAGAAGAGGCCAAAACTATATTACTTTCCAAATTTGGATGCTCTAGCTTCAAAACTGTAGAAGATATAGTTTTATCCGATTTGCCACGCCCCCAAAGGAAGTAGCTATATTATCTATATCTTTTTGTATTTGGGGGCAACTCAGGTTTATATATTCCAAATTTCAAGTCTCTGACTGTAATAACGTCGAAGTTATCCCACTAAAACATTTCTTAAAACCGATCTGTTCTATGGGAGCTATAGGATATAGTCATCCGATCCGGATGATTCCGAGATATACAATGCCTGCAGCAGATTCCAGCCAATGTACAGAATTTCAGCTCTGTAGCTTCAAGAGTCTCGGAGGAGATTGCGTTGATCCAGACAGACAGACGGACAGACCGACAGACAGATGGACCTGGCTACATCAACTCAGCTCGTCTTGCTGATCAATAATATATATACCTTATATAGTCGGAGATGCTTTCTTCTGTGCGTTGCAAACTTCTGACCAAAATTTATATACCCTTTTTGCAAGGGTATAACAATTAAGAACGTTCTAGTCGGGTCTGCCCGATTAGGAGATCCCCTGAACCAAGTCCGAGGTGGTGTTTTAAACAATCTAGCTTACATCTTTTATCTGTACATATTAGCCTCTGCGCACACACACACACCCACACATATACACACACGAGCACGAGCGTCGCTTACTGCGTGGCCGCGCTTGGGCTGCATTCTGGGCAGCATTATGAGAAATTGATTGTTAAATAACTTCGGTTCTGGATCTAGTTTCTTAATGAAATTTTCAGGACATAATATTGACAACTAAAGGTGTAAAAAAAAAGTTTTTTATCTGTATTTGTATCACAGAAACCTACATAGTCAATTTGGTGTCTCTAGCTATTATGGTCTTAAAGTTATAGCTTAAAAACAACGTCAAAATATCGATTGTTATCGATACTAAGGAAATAGGATGAGTTATCGAAAAAAAATAAACTTGTACTGCGTATGGTATACAAGAATATATACCTAAAATTTCAAATCTCTAGCTTTTGTGGTTTACGAGATCACTGCGTTCAACCGGACGGACAGACGGACAGACGGACGGACGGACAGTTCGACTCAACTCGTCGTCCTGATCAAGAATATATATACTTTATGGGGTCTGCCATGCCTCCTTCTGCCTGTTACAAAACCATTATACCCTGAAATCCCATTTTCAATGGGTTCAGGGTATAAAAACATAATCTCTATAACGTTTTAAATCGATATCATGGAAACAGGAAAAGTTATCGAATATTTGAAACAAACTCGCAGAAGCAAAATTTTAAGTCGATAGCTCTTATAGGTTCTGAGATCGACGCGTTCATACATACGGACAGACAGACGGGCAGAGCTAAATCGACTCCGCTCGTCGTCCTAATCGAGCTTTCATGCATATACAAAAACAGACTCACACGTGTATTTAACTATATAATAAATTTACTTTTTTTAGCCTTCGTTATAAAAAACTTCTTGTTAAAACTAGTAAGAACGCTCTAGTCGGATCTGCCCGATTAGGAGATTCCCTGAACCAAGTCCGAGGTGGTGTTTTAAACAACCTAGCTTAACTTTTTTATCTATACATATTAACCTCTGCGCGCACACACACACACTCACACATATACATGCTCACACAAGCACGCGCGCCGCTTACTGCGTAGATGATTTAGGACATAATATTGACAACCAAAGGTGTATATATGCGAAATCCCAACTACCTAGTATTTGAAATACGTTTTTTCCACTTATGGGGCTAATGGGGGAGGTATTAAAAATTTAAAAAGTTTATTATCTCTATTTGCATTACATAAACCTATATAGTCAATTTGGAATCTCTATCTTTTATAGCTTAAAAACAAAGTCAAAATATTGATTGTTATAAATAATAAGGAAATAGGATGAGTTATCGAAAAAAAATAACCTTGTCCTGCGTATGGTATACATGAACATTTATCTAAAATCTCAAATCTCTAGCTTCTGTGGTTTACAAGATCACTGCGTTCATACGGATGGACAGACGGACGGACGGACATGGCTATATCGACTCAGCTTGTCGCCCTGATCAAGAATATATATACTTTATGGGGCCTGCCACGTCTCCTTCTGCCTGTTACATACATTGCCACAAAACCATTATATCCTGAAATCCCATTTTCAATGGGTTCTTTATATATCTATATATATATCTATTGAAATTCTTTTATTTCATTGAGGTTGGGACTTCCCACCTTATAAACCCAAAAACAATTTTAAATTAAAACAATTAACAATTTTTATTATATTAAAAGCAACTGAACTGCAATTAGATTGATTTTGTTAAATTTGAAACCGCTAGCTAAAAAGTACAACATTTTTTCGTTTCAGCTGTAAACTTACAAGTTATTTGAAATGGCTGACGCACAGAGCAGTTGGACGAAGCTAGAGTGAGCCAAACGCATCTGTACAATGTTGCCAAACTGAATAAGAGCAGAGTAGAACAGTTACCGATGGCAAACGCAGAGCTGGCTCAAACTCGTTCCTCTTCGCCCGTCCTGCAACAGGATTCAAGTCTCAAGCCTCAATTTGTGAGTGGCGTCTATCCAGCCGCCGAGTCTAATACTGCAGGTCCTACACGACAGACGCCTCCACAGGCGACGACTATGGCATTGGAACAGTATCGCTTGCAGCTCTACAATTATGCGTTAAACATTGAACGGCTGAGATGTCCGCCGTATGCAGCAGTCGGAGGAACGAGCGTACTGCCCAATTGGTTTCATCCATATAGCGGGCACGGCGTAGGCGGAGGCGGCGGCAATCGTTTGGCCACGCTTTCGACGATCTCGCTGTTCCCGCAGTCGCAGCGCATCTTTCAGCCAGAGGAGCCCAAACCGCAGCACAGTTACATTGGACTGATTGCAATGGCCATACTCAGCTCGGCGGAGATGAAACTGGTTCTATCGGACATCTATCAATACATTTTAGATAACTATCCCTACTTTCGCACACGTGGTCCCGGCTGGCGCAACTCCATACGGCATAATCTATCGCTGAACGATTGTTTCATTAAGTCGGGTCGTAGTGCAAATGGCAAAGGTCATTACTGGGCCATACATCCCGCTAACATGGATGATTTTCGCAAAGGCGACTTTCGACGTCGAAAGGCACAGCGCAAGGTGCGTAGGCACATGGGATTGTCTGTGGACGATGCCAGTACAGATTCGCCCAGTCCGCCGCCATTGGACCTGACCACTCCACCTCCTCCGTTGGCGCAATCGACTGCAGCGCAAGCTTCCATGCAGCTGGCTGCTCTTAACTATCCCTACCATCAGCATTACATAGGTCAGTTTTTTGGACGCAGTCCCTACTCGAGCCAGGCTATAGGTTCACAGCAGCAAAGATTGGAACCAGCCTATCCGCTAGCACAGCACCAGCATCAGCATTCACATCCGCTGCCACATCCGCATCCGCATCCGCATCAACATCAGCATATTGCGTACATCAACTCAACGACGACGACGACAATTGCAAATTTGTATTCACAGACGCGGAAACGTCAGTTCGATGTTGCTTCGCTGCTAGCGCCGGATGTGCAGATTGTGGACATAGTTGAGGATGAGGACTCCTCGACCCAGCATACGGTAATCACAAAGGTGCAAGTAAAGAAGCAGCAACTAATCCATCGAGAGCTGGTTGTGGAGCAGTCCAATCCGGCTGCAGTTGCACCTGATGCGGATGCTGATGCTGACATTGATGTGGATGGAGATGGAGATGGAGATGGAGATGGAGATGGGGAGCAGTCTGGAGGGAAGCATTTGTTCCCGCCTGATGACAATAATTCGTACCTTAGCGATGCCAGGAAATCCGTATTCGATGCGGACATTGAGGAGCATGAGCAGGAGCCTCACAACTTCTCCGTTTCCGTTTCGCCGCCGTTAGGCAGTTCCGTGACGAGCAGCAGCCAGCATGACTCCAATTCGTTGGAGGAATGCCCACTAGCAGTGGCCGCATCCGTATCTGGATCCACATCCGCATCAGGTCCTGACTCATCGACCATGTCTATGTCCATGTCGCTTAATGGCGTCGATCCACAGATTTTGAGAAGATATTACGGCACTTATATGGCGGCTGCAGCGAGGCGAGCCACTCTCGAAGCATCCAGAGCCCAGTCAAAAAATGTGGTAACGCCACCTCCCCAACACCCGCCTATAGAACTGTTACCTAATAAATCTTAAACTAAACACTGGAATACATATACATACAAGCATGCATATTATGAGAAGTAGTCACTGATCCCACCCTGCGTTTTTCAATGGATGATCTAAATGTCACTCAAAATAAATGAACGTAGAAATCATGTTTTAAGTTTTAAGATATATTGTTATATTAGTTCGATACTCAGCTTCTGTACATACAAACACAGACACACACACATATAGTATATATATATATATATAAACATAAGTAAGCTCGTTGAAAGGGGACTCTCCTGTAAGGGTTATATAGTTAAAGTTAGTTAAATCCCATATGATGATGTCATCCCTTATAAGCACACGCGAAGCATAAATAAAATCTTAATCATAACCTTATAAGCTGAAAATTCTTTACTTTATTTGTATTGACAAAAATTTGAAACATGCTAAGAGCAAGCTTAACTTAGCAATTCAGCGTGATTGAGAAATAACATTGGAATTGGGCAGTTGATACACATGTGTATGCCAAAATTCAAACTAGAGGGATGGGCTAACTTCGGCCATGCCGAAGTTTGGTAATACGCTTGCAATTGCAAAGGATATAGATACAGTTTTTTCTGATTTGCCACGCCCCCATCAATTGGATATATATAAATTTTGGGCAATCTATTAAGCAGTTCAACAGTAACCTATATATAAGATTTTGAAGCTGTACCTATAAGACTTTGGAAGATACAGTTTTCTCCGATTTGCCACGCCCCCAATAGGCGGATATATATAATTTCTCATAATTTTGTCGAAACGGTGAAGCTTAACGTCTTTGTCAATTTTTGGAACTCTAGGTGTAAAATTGTAGAAGATATAGTTTTCCGATTTGCCACGCCCCTAATGGCCGTAGATATATATTCTTTATCTTTTTTTCTAGGGGTGGTTGATACAAATATATGTTTTAAGTTTCAAGTTTCTGGCTTTAACAGCATCCAAAATATTGAAGGATTTATGTTAAGCACTATATAGACATTCCCGATTTGCCACGCCCCAAGTAGGCGTGGATATAAAATTTTTTGATTAATCTGAAGGAAAGGCCAACAGTATATTACTTTCCAAATTTGGATGCTCTAGCTTTAAAACTGTAGAAGATATAGTTTTATCCGATTTGACACGCCCCCAAAGGGCGTAGATATATAATCTATATCTTTTTGTATTTGGGTGCATATCAGGAGTATATATTCCAAATATCAAGTCTCTGACTTTAATAACGTCGAAGTTATCCCACTAAAAGATTTCTTAAAACCGATCTGTCCTATGGGAGCTATAGGATATAGTAATCCGATCCGGATGATTCCGAGATATACAATGCCTGCAGCACATTCCAGCCTATGTGCAAAATTTCAGCTCTGTAGCTCTTATAGTCTCGGAGGAGATTGCGTTGATCCAGACAGACGGACAGACGGACATGGCTATATCAACTCAGCTCGTCTTGCTGATCAAGAATATATATACTTTATATGGTCGGAGATGCTTCCTTCTCTGCGTTCCAAACTCCTGACCAAAATTAATATACCCTTTTTGCAAGGGTATAATAATGGATTGACCATTCGTACCACACTTACTATTAGAATGAGGCATTATATATAATTATTATTTCCTGCACGTTAACGTCACAACGCAGCTGTTAAGTTAACGGCACTTGGGCACCGAAAATGTAATTTCTGTCCTTGACTATATTTTGTACAAATCCACGATTGATTAATACTAGGTTATGTAAAGCGGTTTGTTAAGTTCAAAGTGTGACGTCACACTTTCTGAAATTTGCTAGCGCATTTTAATTTTGTTTGAAAATTAACCAACTTAGACACTGTTATTGCTCTGGTAGTTAACATTAGACTTCTAATATAGAACTTGTCCACTGTTAAAAGACACTAGGTTACGCAAAGACAAGTTCCGTTACTTCTAATGTTAACTAACAGACCTCTTGTGACGTCGCAAGTTCAGTTTGTGCTCTGTTAAACTATATGCAGTTTGGCGGGCACTTGATAAGATCTCTCGCAAGTGCTCGTAAATATTGAAACTTAAGTATATTGTGTCTTAATCTAATAGTAAGTGAGGTGCGAATGGTCAATCCATTATTCAAACTTCATTTAAGCTCACAACTAAATAAATAATTCTTCGAACTCTGTGGCATGTCGGCAGCGACGATCATATTCCCAAAATGGATATTGTATGTGAATGAATGCTTTATAAACAAAGTTCAATGAGATCTCGGTACGCCTAATCTTAATTCAAGCTAATAAATCCCAACACTTAATTATAATTTCCCTATGAGTCACATCAAAAAACCTGGTGCCTAACCCTGCTGCAGTGCAAAAGGCAGTCCCGAAAATTACTACAAAAAAATATGAATCAGCTTAAAAAGCGAAGTCGGAGTATAATTGTAGGCATATTGCTAAAAGTCAATAAGTTTCATCCTCAGGAAGTTCAAGAAATCTTAGCAAAAATGACCAACATTGGAGATGGTCTGTAGCCTCCAGATAGAACAGATAATGATAAGAAAAATTGTAGATAAACTGGTGCGTATAGAAGGTAAATATATAATGCTACTAAAATATTCAGTTTTGTCAATTAAAACAAGTAAAAGTCATGCAGCACTAAAATAAAAGCATTCCAAGGATTGCACAATATATAACTGGATATAAAACAGTTTAAAATAAATGAAATGATCAAATTTGATTAGCTCTAAGCATATATAAGCGGCTATAAATTACCACACCATCCAGTTTTTCATTTGTGTAATAGCTTTAAGAGCAATAACAGTGTCAACGTTGGTTCAGTTTCATACAAAATTTAAATTTCGCGCGCATTTTTTCGAATGTGTGACGTCACACTGTAAACTTAACAGGCCGCTTTGCATAACCCAGTATTAGTCAATCGTGGCGTGACCTAGTAGTCTTTTAACAGATGTACACAGCACGCGTTCCATGCAACTGAATTACCAGCACTACTAGCAGAGACCTGAACCTAATATTTGGTTATTATTAAGAGCTTACATCAAGGTTTTCTACCCGACATTTGAAGCTTTTAAGCTTATTCATTTTAAAATATTGTATACATAAATAGTTATTTCGAACACTTTTCAAACTTGGATGTCAAAAACGTTAGCAAGGTTTTGCACCAGGCTTTTGAATATGATAAAAGGTCTTCGAATTGAAAGTACAGTAGTTTATCAAGTTTGACATTCAAATAATTTTATTTCAAAAACAGCAGTCAATTATTGACAAATACATATGTACAATTGAATAAATACTTATTTTTGATTATTCATTTATACTCAAACTGTATTGCAAACATACATTTAAATATATGGTATATTTGTTTGCTGCGTATATCAAAGTAGGTACAAATGGTACAATGAATAGGGAAAGTTTTGCACTTATCAAAGACTCAAATCAAAAGTGAATCTCTTCGTTTGAAAAACGTACCAATTGCTAATTGTGTAAGATTCAAAAAGTATGGATTGTGTACCTGATAACATTGCTGACAGATGGCGCTGGTTGACAACTACGCAGACAAAGGTTGGCTAAAGCTGCCACCTGACAAAAAAACATATTCATTGAAAGGCGATGTTTACGTTGTGCACACTGTAGACCTACATATTTTTTAGAACAGTATCAATATTTCTCTGCCAACTAGCCACCTAGTTCGAAAACTATTGCCATGGAAGTTGGCACAGGTATATCTGAAATGAATACATGTTTTATTATATGGAAATCGGATCGAATAATGATCTATGTACTATACCCTATGATATATGCTAAATGAGAGTATAGTGAGAAAAAATTAATATACATTTTTTAAATTTTTTACGTACAGAATAACTGGAATAGTTTTGTACGTGTATTTAATTTTAAACGAAAGTCTTTACTATCCGAGTATTTTAAGTCCTTCAGTAAGGCGTTTCGCCCTTTAAATGTAATGTACATATTACATATATTTATATTATATAACATTATTGTCTTGTTTACTCAAAAATAGAATAAAAAACAGGATAGATATCAATTAAAAATATGAACTAAAGATTTAATAATGCATATAAAACTTAGAGAATTTTGCAGTAGGTGTTTACACTGATCCCAGCGTAGTCTTGATTTAAGGATAAATATGCTATTCTCGCCTTTGTAAAGGGTCAAAAACCGGTTGTTAGAGTCCATATACACCGTATATGACAGCGCACTCTATGGGCGTGGCTAAATGATGTCGATAAACTAACTATTGGTTGTCAATGGCCAGTGCGTAGCTGTCATTGGTTCAATCGCCATAGCATTCACTTTCTCTCTCGCTCTCTCGCTCTCTCCCTCCTCTATCTCTCTATCTCTCTGTCTCTTTCTGTCCCTCTCTCTCTCGCTCTTTCTCTTTATGTACAAACCGCTCTTCAGCTCGAAGAGACAAAACACAAAGAGATGCTTGTGAAAAAATAAGAACAACAACTTGCCGAATCTATATATGAATAGCAATACGAAGACAAATGCGAAACCGAAACCAAAATTAAAACCCGAATGGGCCAGCATCTCTTAAATTCAGATGTGGAGCCGAAGCATTAAAGAGCCGAAGAGCAGTCCTCTTGCAGGCGCATCGCACTGCAGTCCGTTGGAGCGGCCGAAGGTGGAAGTGGAAGTGGAATCCAATTGAAATCAGTGACAATTGAACATTGCCACGCAGTGGTGGTGGTGGTGGACGTTAGGTTGTCGCGTCGCTGTTACAGTTGTTGTCGTTGCCGTTGTCGTTGCCGTTGTCGCTGCCGTTGTCGTTATCGTTGACGGTGCCGCTGCCGCTGCCGCTGCTGCCGCAGCCGCTGCTGCTGCAGCTTCTGCTTCTGCCGCTGCTGCTGTTGCAGTTGTCGGTAGACCGTTTTACCACTTGTCCGTTTTAAATTGTACGCGTGCATCGACAACGATATCGAAATCGAATCGAATCGAATTCGAAATCGAAATCGAACTCCTAGCTCGGTAATACAGTAATTGAAACACATTTTCGCGAAACCAAGAAAAGAAGGATGTCTAACTGTGCTCAACCATTGACTACTTTTATAAGCTTGGGTGTATGTACGATCAAAGGCGATCAAAGTTACCGGTAGAGAGAGAAAGAGTGAAAGAGAGAGTGAGGGAGAGAGGTGTTTACTCGCATACTCAGTACACAAAACTAAATTTGAACTTGCTATGAAAGGTCAAACACTTATCTCAACAAAATAAAATGTATTTTTGTGTCTATGGCCGGAGACTCGGCGAATTGACAGCATTTTGATGTTGTCAACTATGACGTCAGTGAGATGCCGAAGAGCCCCTATAAAAATGGTTATGTTGATCAGTAATGCGCTGATGTTTCGATGGCCACCAACAACCCTATACTCTTTTGTCATACTCCACCTGTGAGTACAGACTTTGTGTCTTCATAATGACAAAAAAAAGTGAAATGTGACCCAAGTGAATCTACCGAGCAGTTCTCAAATAGTGCCATATATACGAATTTAGAGAATCAATATAAAATAAGTGGACCTAGTCAAAACAAGGGAACAGAATAATTTGAAAACGATACACATTTATACATATATGGAATTAGTATAGATAATTGCTTCAAAGCAAAGGTAAGTTTCGCCACTCGTTCTCCAATTGGAATATCCATTATTTTTACTGTTATAAGAATCTGTCAGGAAATTAAAAACTGCCTGCGGGGAATTTCTAAATACTTAATTTTATGCAATACTAGCAGGGAAAATTTCAAAGCGATAATTAAAATCAAATATGACGAAGGCAACATTTGATCAATCGCAACGAGGACAGACAATATGAGATAGTGGATTAGTTTCGCTCCAAAAAATTGCGCAAATTTGGATGCTTATCTTCCATTAAGACTTTTATTGCTTAATTATCTAATCCAAATAATCAACCAACATTTTTTCACTTGTACTTCGATGGGTAGTAAGATACATACATACGTATGTGTGAACTTGAATTAAAAATTTTCCACAAACTTTCGGGCAGTGCAATCCGAAAAATTTGAGCCCGGACCAGTTTTTTACTTGGCACTAACCACTGCCTGCGCACAAGCGTTGAGTGCGACAGGTGCATTTGCCACGCAGACATCTCTTTGCATGGGAAAAGTCGTAGCCTAAGTTCAGCTCCTAACTTAGATCGTGCGGTCGATGGGAAGCCTGTGACTGGTTTTTTGTTGCCGTAATGGCAAACGCGCCCGCCCGACCGACTGTGACACGAAGACTCGACCCAACTCGACTCGTAGCGACTCGCATTGTCTCGACTCGTAAGTAACTATTTACATATACATAACTGTAACCGGGGCGGCATGTGCTTAACTTTGTTTTATTTGACTTGGTTCGTGCTTTGATTTGTGTCGTTGGTGATGTTGTTGTAGTCGTCCTCGTTGTCGTTGATGAAGTTAGTTTGACCGGTTGGAATCCTTTATCATATAAATCTCTCGAATGGGAATTTGCATTGATAGGTTATGTTTTGTAAATTGTTTTTAGTGTGTTTTTATAGTTTTGAAATGTACTTAAATGAAGTCGATAGACAATTTCTCCAGCTTAAAAAAGCTCAAGAAATTTTGCATTTTGTTTGTTTGAATTTCGATAGTCATGTGCTGTCGTACAGGGTATTTCGCTGCGTAGCTCTCCTGAGTAGCTGAATGCTTACCTTTTATTTGATACTAATTCTCAGGATCCCTAATGATATTACCTCTATACATCTGTCAGATGGTTTGCATTTGTTGCTATTTGTTGTTGGTCGGCTGCTTGTAGTCGATTGTTGTTGCGATTGTTCAAGAAAGAGTGTCATTGAGGAACGCCATAAATTGGGTACTGGGACCTTGTAGTTGGTTGTAATAAGGGACACGGGCCACATCAAAGAGACAATCAAGGCGGAACAATGAAGCGAGTACACATATTCTTAAACACACAACTGCCCGATCAGGCGGTTCAGCAGCAACGTCTTCAAGCATTTTCTTCCCATCTACTTAAGATATGTAGACAGACGTAAGCCCCATATACTAAATGTTCTAGAAAGGAGTGCCTATAAGATGGCAAGGCGGCATATTGCCAAAGAGGCGTCTATACGGAAAACAATGACAGACTGCGACAGCGACAGTAACGAAATGAAAATAGATATATGTATATATACATATATGTATATATTATATACTTGTGTATTACGATTTGAAATCCAGAATCACGAGGCGGCTTGGCACAGGAACAAAAAGGAGCGACAGACTCGCTCAAAACAAGTTAGAACGTTGCAGTTTGGCGCAACTGAATTACATAAGTTAAAGGTCCAAAACCAGCTAAATCTAATGAGACACTGATATATGTTCGCTTCCACACCCCTGTGGGCAGATCAAATAATTTATAGTTATCTACCGGCATAATTCGGTGATTCCAGCTTTAAAACTGTGTGAAAGATACAATGGATATAATCACATTTCAAGTGTTTACCTCTAATAGCAACCAAAATATTATAATTCAAAAAAGTAAATTATTATAACAGAACGCTATAGAGATTTGCCAAGCATGAATGTATGTTGGGCTGTCCGCTTGAACGAAAAGCATCAATAACAAATATTTCATATTATATAAATGTAATTTCTTGGAATACGATAAGATAATAAAATAATAGAAAGATAAAATAATCGAATGTGAAACTTTACGAAATATCGTGTTCTAGTCTATGAATTGATTGCCTATGCATGTTGCATGCTGCATTCACCAATTTATTTTATAAATCCACACACACACACACACACACACACACAATTACACACACACACACACACGTACACACACACATACACACACATATACACACACACATACACACAGGCTCACCTTCGCACGCATGCTCATTAAGCTAAACAGAACTGCGCCTGCCATTAAGGGGAGGGCTGGGGTTAAGAGGAGGAAACAGCGACAGGTTTTTATCCAGTTCTGAGGAGCTGGTTAAACTGGACAACGGCTACTAAATGAAATAAAATAAGAATAGCGTTTTCTTTGCAAATAATGATCTCGGCTTTTTCACGGATTCGACTTTGATTATTGAATGCGAGTCAAATCGGGAGAATCTGAATCTAATCTATTTTACCGTCAACGATTTCATATATCGTAAAAAAAGTAAAATCGATCTAATGAAGGCCTCTTCTACAGTATAATGTACTTATGCATGTACTTTTAAAAATACTGCTCTTTCCATTCATAGCTAGTAAAATTTAGAATTGGAGCTGTTTTCGAAGTTTATCAAAAATTGCAATGCCCAAAAATTGTCATCTATATGTATGCCGTTTACACACACACACACACACACACACACGCACACACACACACACACATAAATATATATATTTATATGTATATATACTTGTTTTATCCATTATCTAATCGCAAATCATTTCGATCATTCCCCTTCCATTGCTTAATGGCGTCGCCAATATATATACACTCACTCACATACACACATACACAGGTACCTCTATGTATATAAGAAAAGCCAAAAGCAAGTGTTTATTCAAAATTGTTGAAAAGTCGGCCTGGGCAGGGGCCTGGACTTGCATTTGTTACGCATAACGCATAAAAATCGAATATGCGTGAGCCTGTAAATGTGTGTGCCTACTTGTGTGTGTGTGTGCTTGCGTGTACTAGTCTATTGCGAAAACGTGTTTTGCAGTAGATAGATAAAGCCGAATCTGAATCGAGGCGCAGACCCTCCGGTCGAAGAGACAACAGTGCCTGCGAGCATGCTGTGTGCCGAAGATCAAGACGAAGAAAAAGACTACGAAGAGGGGAATAAAGACTAAGACGAAGGCTTCGGAATGCGAATGCGCGCGATGCGAAACATGGAAAACTAGTTGTGGTGTCGCGTTGTTGTTGTTGTTGCTCTTGTGATTGTTGTACCCGTTTCTGGCGTCGCCGTCGCCGTCGTCGCAAAAATAAACACACTCAAAATAACAACAGGTGAATGCGAATGCGAATACAAACGCAAACGAATGCGAATACAAGAAATCAAATTTCTCGAACAACATTGTTGTTTCCTGTTTCTTTTGACCAAAACCTGGAGCTGCAGCTAATGCTGAATGCACTACAGTGCGGTGTGGAGGATGTGTGTGTGTGTGTGTGTGTGTGTATCTGTGTTTATCATTTGTGAGCCACACCGCGCATACGAGCCACAGAGTCGATCTCTTCGATCTTAGCATTTCTGCCCGCCTGTCTGTCTGTCTGACCGCCTGGCCGTCGGTCTATCTTACGTGTGCCTTCGCTTGACTCCATTTCATATAGCCCACTATGCATAGCATCTACCTGAGCCTACTTTTGTTATCAGAGCCATGTAGATTAGTTAGGATTTTGGGCTGCGAGAAGTGTCAAAGTCTTAGAGTCTAGGACGATGAACGAACTATGCTAAATGCTAACGGATTTGATGACAAATTTTTAAATTTAAAATTATACAATTTGTTTCCACTAACTAATTAGTAGTGGTATATATTTTAGATTCCAAGTCTCTAGTTTCATTAGACTGACATTGCACAAAACCAAAATATTCCATTCACCTTGTGAAAGAGTGTAGCAAATAAGCTGCTGACTTTGTTGGATACGACTTTTCCTAGTCGTTCACTCCCGCCTAGAGTAAAGTTTAAAAGTCTTTGATTATTTAATGAAAGGATCCAGGTGAGGTAATTGGAGGGATATGTCTGATGCTTGTTACATAATGGGTGCTGCATATACAAAGAAAGGACTTGCCAGTAAAATTGTATAAATTCTGGTATGCTTAGCAACTTGACTAGGATCAGTGTATCCTTATTGGTATTCAATTACAGAGTACACCCATTCCTTAACATATTCATGGGTATCTCAATTTTGACGCCTACTGTGCGTAAGCTAAAAGAAAGATCGGCCCGTGAGTGGAACAATAGGTCCATTGTTTGTATTTGGATAGAATATAACACAAAGGATTGACCGACTGCTGCTGGCTAAACAGACGAAGTGTTTGTTTATTCGTTCGCATTGAGCTCCGCCAATTTCAAAGAGAAGCGCAACAGAGCACAGCAGAGGAAAGGGCAAAGAGTGTCAATTGTGCAACTGCAATCGAGTTTGGCTTACAATCATCGGACATTTCCTAAGTTCCAAGCTTTAGGTTCAGCATGTCAATTATCATTGATAAAGTGATAATAAATAGTTTTTAGAAGTGAGGGTGTCTTGTGTGTCTGTACATGTTCACGAAGTGAAAATAGTGTATTCGTTTTCTCTATATTCGTCTGTCTTGGTGTCCGTCCGCCTTTTCGTCTTACTGTCTGTTCGCGAGTCCGTCCGTTCGTGTAGAAATTTGTAACATATACTCATGTATATGTATATATATATATAGAAATAAAAACTACATATGAATACATTTATCGTTTAAACTTACATAAAATCGGTTCTCTAGCCTATCTATTATGTGCTCTACAGAGTTGACAATTATATAAAAAGTTTCAACAGTCTGCATTTTTGTTGACAAAATGGGAATTTTTGATCACAAATATTCATAATCTGCTTATATATTGCAGAATCCTATATTTTTGTCCTAGAAAATTAGAAAATATGTCGGGTTGTTGCACAAGATTTTTTCTGATTAGTCTTAGATCATTTAGCCAGTCGGTATATCTAGCAATCAGGTAAAGATTTTATGAAAGATTTATAGTACGCGCTGCAGTGATATAATACCATTTGGTTTTATTCACTCGACAGAGCTAACTACGAGATCCCGTGAACCTTTGTTCAAGTTTGCATGTGTACATATGTACATATATACAAACAGATAATAATATGAATGTAACAAAAAACTAGAGGGATGGGCTAACTTCCACCATCCGAAGTTTGGTAATACTCTTGCAATTGCAAAGGATAAATATATAGTTTTCTCTGATTTGCCACGCCCCTAATAAGTGGATATATACAATTTTTGGTCAATCTATTGACCAGGACTACAGTAGCATATATATATATATATATTAAATTTTGAAGCTGTAACTATAAAACCTTGTAAGATATAGCTTTCTCCGATTTGCCACGCCCCAAAGAGGAGGGTACATATAAGTTTTTCATAATTTTGTCAAAACGGTCAAGCTTAAAGTTTTTGTCAATATACTAAAACATTTCTTAAAACCGATCTGTCCTATAGGAGCTATAGGATAGTCGTCCGATCCGGATGATTCCGAGATATACAATGCCTGCAGCTGACTCCAGCCTATATGCAAAATTTCAGCTCTGTAGCTTCAATAGTTTCGGAGGAGATTGCGTCGATCCTGACAGACGGACGGACAGACAGACGGAGAGATGTACATGGCTTTTTCAACTCAGCTCTACGTTGCAAACTTCTGACAAAAATTAATATACCCTTTTTGCAAGGGTATAAAAAAGTTCTAATTGAAAATTGATCCTAACCTGCGACGCCACACACACATTGCAAAGAGTGCACGCAATTAAATCTCTATAACGTTTTTAATCTATGTATTGAAACGGGAAAGTTATAGACGCGGACAGACAGACGGAAAGGGCTTATTCGACTCAGCTCGGCGTCCTGATCGAGAATATATATACTTTATGGGGTCTGCCACGTCTCATACTTTTTGCAAAACCATTCTACCGTGATTTCCCGTTTTCAATGGGTTCAGGGTATAAAAACAAGAAAGAACGGTCGAGTCCGGACTGCCCGACTACAAAATCCCCTGAACCAAGTCTGAGGTGATGTTTTAAGCAATGTAGCTTACATATTTTATCCATACACATAAACATCTGCGCGCACACACACATGTACAGATATACCTACGCCCACAGAAGAGTAAGAACGCGCGCGATTACTGCGTAGTTTATTAAGCGGCTGCGCTTAGGCTGCATTACGGGAAGCACCATGAGAAATTGATTGTTATATAACGTCGGTTCTAGATGTACTTTCTTAACATGTGTATATGCAAAATCTCAAGTCCCACAACAAGAGGAAATACCACTCTCCACAGTGCTGCCATTCCCCATTCCCATTCATGATCCGATTCATAGTTGCAGTTGCAGTTTAAAATGCAGTTCGGTCCATCGACCAATATAGTTGTGATCCACTCAAAATGAGCAGTGTTGTGCTCACACACAGTCGAATGATACATGATAAAGATAAAGATAAAGATAAAGATAAAGATAAAGATAAAGATAAAGATAAAGATAAAGATAAAGATAAAGATAAAGATAAAGATAAAGATAAAGATAAAGATAAAGATAAAGACAAAGATAAAGATAAAGATAAAGATAAAGATAAAGATAAAGATAATGATAAAGATAAAGATAAAGATAAAGATAAAGATAAAGATAAAGATAAAGATAAAGATAAAGATAAAGATAAAGATAAAGATAAAGATAAAGATAAAGATAAAGATAAAGATAAAGATAAAGATAAAGATAAAGATAAAGATAAAGATAAAGATAAAGATAAAGATAAAGATAAAGATAAAGATAAAGATAAAGATAAAGATAAAGATAAAGATAAAGATAAAGATAAAGATAAAGATAAAGATAAAGATAAAGATAAAGATAAAGATAAAGATAAAGATAAAGATAAAGATAAAGATAAAGATAAAGATAAAGATAAAGATAAAGATAAAGATAAAGATAAAGATAAAGATAAAGATAAAGATAAAGATAAAGATAAAGATAAAGATAAAGATAAAGATAAAGATAAAGATAAAGATAAAGATAAAGATAAAGATAAAGATAAAGATAAAGATAAAGATAAAGATAAAGATAAAGATAAAGATAAAGATAAAGATAAAGATAAAGATAAAGATAAAGATAAAGATAAAGATAAAGATAAAGATAAAGATAAAGATAAAGATAAAGATAAAGATAAAGATAAAGATAAAGATAAAGATAAAGATAAAGATAAAGATAAAGATAAAGATAAAGATAAAGATAAAGATAAAGATAAAGATAAAGATAAAGATAAAGATAAAGATAAAGATAAAGATAAAGATAAAGATAAAGATAAAGATAAAGATAAAGATAAAGATAAAGATAAAGATAAAGATAAAGATAAAGATAAAGATAAAGATAAAGATAAAGATAAAGATAAAGATAAAGATAAAGATAAAGATAAAGATAAAGATAAAGATAAAGATAAAGATAAAGATAAAGATAAAGATAAAGATAAAGATAAAGATAAAGATAAAGATAAAGATAAAGATAAAGATAAAGATAAAGATAAAGATAAAGATAAAGATAAAGATAAAGATAAAGATAAAGATAAAGATAAAGATAAAGATAAAGATAAAGATAAAGATAAAGATAAAGATAAAGATAAAGATAAAGATAAAGATAAAGATAAAGATAAAGATAAAGATAAAGATAAAGATAAAGATAAAGATAAAGATAAAGATAAAGATAAAGATAAAGATAAAGATAAAGATAAAGATAAAGATAAAGATAAAGATAAAGATAAAGATAAAGATAAAGATAAAGATAAAGATAAAGATAAAGATAAAGATAAAGATAAAGATAAAGATAAAGATAAAGATAAAGATAAAGATAAAGATAAAGATAAAGATAAAGATAAAGATAAAGATAAAGATAAAGATAAAGATAAAGATAAAGATAAAGATAAAGATAAAGATAAAGATAAAGATAAAGATAAAGATAAAGATAAAGATAAAGATAAAGATAAAGATAAAGATAAAGATAAAGATAAAGATAAAGATAAAGATAAAGATAAAGATAAAGATAAAGATAAAGATAAAGATAAAGATAAAGATAAAGATAAAGATAAAGATAAAGATAAAGATAAAGATAAAGATAAAGATAAAGATAAAGATAAAGATAAAGATAAAGATAAAGATAAAGATAAAGATAAAGATAAAGATTAAGATTAAGATTAAGATTAAGATAAAGATAAAGATAAAGATAAAGATAAAGATAAAGATAAAGATAAAGATAAAGATAAAGATAAAGATAAAGATAAAGATAAAGATAAAGATAAAGATAAAGATAAAGATAAAGATAAAGATAAAGATAAAGATAAAGATAAAGATAAAGATAAAGATAAAGATAAAGATAAAGATAAAGATAAAGATAAAGATAAAGATAAAGATAAAGATAAAGATAAAGATAAAGATAAAGATAAAGATAAAGATAAAGATAAAGATAAAGATAAAGATAAAGATAAAGATAAAGATAAAGATAAAGATAAAGATAAAGATAAAGATAAAGATAAAGATAAAGATAAAGATAAAGATAAAGATAAAGATAAAGATAAAGATAAAGATAAAGATAAAGATAAAGATAAAGATAAAGATAAAGATAAAAATAAAGATAAAGATAAAGATAAAATACAAATGCAAATGCAAATTCAGATACAAAAACATATTCAGATACATATACAACAAGTAAGAAAGCTCTAGTCGGGTCTCAGCCCGACTACGAGATCCCCTGAACCAAGTCCGAGCTGTTGTTTTAAACAACTTAGCTTACATCTTTTATCTATACATATTACCTCTGCGCGCATATACACATGCACACATTTGTATACACAAGCACACATATACCATGCACACAGAAGCACGCGCGCCGATTACTGTGTAGTTCATTTGAATGTATGTGTGCACACGTACAGGCTGCTGCACTAAATGTTTCCTTTAAGAACTTCTGTATTACTTAACGGATTTAAATGCAATTTTCTGCATTGAGTGCTATTAATTTATTGAAAATACGGTTTTCAGTTAAAAATTTGAAAAAATTAAATTGTGGCTTTGATAATTTTTTTTTTTTATAAATTTTTTTTGCGAAATGTGGAGCTGGTATCCAAAATATGAAAAAATAGAAAATGTATTTTATTTTCAGAAAGCTAAAAACAAAATTTGGTAGCTGTAGCTAAAAATATGTAAAAGATATGGTCAAAAAACTGAATCTTGATAACGTTTTAAATCGATATCGATATATATCGAATATCTAAAACAAACTCGATATGCGCGCTGTATACACAGACCATCATGCAAAATTTGAACTCTCTAGCTTTTATATGTTCTGAGATCGACGCGTTCATACATACGGACAGACGGACGGACGGACGGACGGACGGACGGACGGACGGACGGACGGACGGACGGACGGACGGACGGACAGACAGACGGACAGGGCCAAATCGACTCAGCTCGTCGCCCTGATCAAGAATATATATACTTTAAGGGGTCTGCCACGCCTCCTTCTGCCTGTTACATACTTTTTGCAAAACCATTATACCCTGATTTCCCATTTTCAATGGGTTCAGGGTATAAAAATGGAATTTGGGATTAGACTCTGTTGTTCTGTATTTCACGTGTTGACCAGATGTGGTTCAGATGTTTCAGTTGTGTCATAATGCCATTGTCAAAGATGTTTTGATCTTTTCTCTTTTGTGTTTTGTGACGTGAGCTACACTTGCACTTCCGATGCCAACGGTGGGTCCTCAAAGAGTTTTTATACCCTGTACCCATTGATAATGGGAATTCAGGGTATAATGGTTTTGTGACAATGTATGTGACAGGCAGAAGGAGGCGTGGCAGACCCCATAAAGTATATATATTCATGATCAGGACGATGACCTGAGTCGATATAGCCATGTGCGTCTGTCAGTCCGTATGAACGCAGTGATATCGTGAACCACAAAAGCTAGAGATTTGAAATTGTATACCAGGTTTATTTTTTTTTCGATAACTCATCCTATTTCCTTATTATTGATAACAATCGATAATTTGACTTTTTTTTTAAGCTATAACTCAAATACAATAATAGCTAGAGACACCAAATTGACTATATAGGTTTGTGTGATGAAAATACAGATAATAAACATTAAAAATTTTGAATGCCTCCCCCATTAACCCCAAAAGTGGAAAAAACGTATTCCAAATACTAGTTAGTTGGGATTTCGCGTATATACACCTTTGGTTGTCAATATTATGTTCTGAAAATTTTATTCAGAAAGTAGATCTAGAACCGAAGTTATTTAACAATCAATTTGTCATAATGCTGCCCAGAATGCAGCTAAAGCGCAGCCGCTAAATCATCTACGCAGTAAGCGGGGCGCGTGCTAATGTGTGCATGTATATGTGTATGTGTGTGTGTGCGCGCAGGGTAATATATATAGATAAAAGACTCAAGCTAGGTTCTTTAAAACACCACCTCGGACTTGGTTCAGGGGATCTTCTAGTCGGGCAGACCCGACTATAGCGTTCTTACTTGTTTTTTCAGCAGTTAGGGACACGATTACATATATGTATATATCATATAAAACGGGAGTGTGTCTCAATTGCTATTTGAGCAATGTGGCCAGACAATATGGAGTAAATGGATACATGGAAAGTAATGTTTCTTGGAGCACCCAAATTCAATACAAATGTTCAAATAACTTATGCAGGCGACCCAATCAAGTAGAACACAGTGATGCTGCTACCCGATGCGACGCACTGGGAGCATTATTTGTATACCCTGTACTCATTGAAAATTGAAGTTGCATATTCATTCCTTTACAGATATAAGCTAGAACAAATTTAACAACATCTCAGCCGGGTTTCATTGTATATCCAAGTGGGCCACTCCCGACTTGAGCACTTTTACTTATTGATTGTGAGGTTGGGTGGTGGTTGGGGGTATCAATTCGGTTTAGTTTGGTCAGCTTGGTAGCTGTCACGGGGTTGGGTCCAGCCGAGGGTGCCGATGTCGGCATTCAACATATTGCCGAATATACAGGCAGCATATAATATTCATTGATTGGTCAAGTGGTCACATTTCAAGAGTAATTCAAGAACGATAAAAAATACGATGCCTTCTGCGGCAATTGTAACGGGTATCATCATGTTTATATAATACGTATTTATGTAATCCGTTGCCAAATGTGCACACATATGTAATGCTTCGTATAACATAGGTATGCCAAATTCGAAAATGAAAATGAATGAAAAAAATATAAATTCGAGACGTGATTTGGTTCGTAGTTTGGTTTGTCAATATACTATAACAGGGGTCATAACATTTTTCACTGGATTTTTCGCAATCGCAATATCACGTATATGTATGATTTTATTTCTTTCGACCTAATAAAAAAGCATTTTTCAATATATTTGTACAATAGCTTTATAAAAAGTATAACTGTAACAATCTGGAAATTCATATACAAAGATTAATTATGCTTTCATTCATTATTCTAAAATTATTTGTTGAATTCTCTGTGAGACACGAAAAGGGGTTGGAAAAAATTATGTACGGAATTTAAATAAACAAGTAAGAACGTTGCAGTCGGGCGCCACCGACTGCGTCAGACTCTGTTCCTGTTAAAGGTGTGTAGGCTCAATAAATATGTAGACCGTCCGTCCGTCTTTCCGTATGTTTGAATGCGAGATTATCGAGATTCCTTTTTTGAGCATGTCTTTTACGTCAATTTACCTACAGTCATCAAATTTTTAAAAATAAAATACTATTTTGGTTGTTATATATTTTGGATACTGGCTTCACATTTCACAAAATCAATTTAATATAAGTTCAGTGGCAAATAAAGCCACATTTACATTTTTTTTAATTTTTTAGGTAAAACCGTATTTTTAATAAAATATAAGGATTTATGCAGAAAGTTTTATCAAAATCCATTAAGTAACATAGAAGTTATAAAAAAATAAAAAAAAAAAACATTTTATTAAATGATAATATCACGCGGCAGCGATGGGAATCGAACCTGGGTCACGCGCTTCGCATGCCACCGACTCTACCCACAACACCAGTTTGTTTTGATTTGGTTAAACAGACTTGCGTTGTGGTAGCGAAGACCCTGCTTCAATCCCCAGTTAGGTCAACTAGAATTTGTTTTACGGAGGCTTACATTATGATTATTATTATTTTTTTTTTGTAAATTTAAATTTCATGAACAGTAACCCACATGTCAAATTTGGATGCTCTACGTCTAAGACTGTAGGAGATACAATTTTACCCTATTTGCCACGCCCCAAATGGGCGTAGCTATATATAACATATATATTCATATATTCCAAGTCCCAACTCTTTGACGGAAATATTGCCGAAATTATCACGGTTTTAGTAAAAGATATAGTAATTCCCGATTTGCCACGCCCCCAGAAGACGTGGATACATAACTTTTGACTTATCTTAAGAGGAGGTCAACAGTATCCCACATGCAAAATTTGGACGCTCTAGCTCCAAAACTGTAGGAGATACAGTTTTATCCGATTTGCCACGCCCTTAATGGGCGTAAATATCTATAATATATATTTTTGATTCCGAGTGATCTACTTGCACATGTATTCCTAATTTCAAGTCTCTAGCTCTTAATACGCTCAAAATATTATAAGATTTATACAAATCGCTATATATATATTCCCGATTTGGTACGCCCCCAGGGGGCGTGGGTATATAACTTTTTGATCTGACTTAAGGGAAGGTCAACAGTAACCCACATGTCAAATTTGGATGCTCTAGCTTCAAAACTGTAGAAGATATAGTTTTATCCGATTTGCCACGCCCACAATGGGCGTAGATATATAATCTATATCTTAAAACGTCCGCGTGGTGTACACGAATATATATTCTAAATCACATTTCTTAGACTTCAATATTGACTAAAATAACAGCGTTTTAGTCTTAATAGATATAGCATTTCCCGATTTGCCACGCCCCCTGTGGGCGTATCGGAAAAATACTCAAACTTGATCTGACGCGGATACACACGAGTATATATTCCAAATTACAAGTCTCTAGCTTCTATAGTGTCCAAATGCTGCGCGTTCATACAGACAGATGGACAGACGGACAGTCGGACAGACGGACAGACAGCAAGACGGACATTGCACAAATCCAATAGACTCTTTTTCCCTTTGGGAACAGAGTCTAAAAATTTTTGTGCTAATATGAACAACTTTTTTATACCCTTGCAAAAAGGGTATATTAATTTTGGAGTTTGCAACGCAGAGAAGGAAGCATCTCCGACCATATAAAGTATATATATTCTTGATCAGCAAGACGAGCTGAGTTGATATAGCCATGTCCGTCTGTCCGTCTGTCCGTCTGTCTGGATCAACGCAATCTACTCCGAGACTATAAGAGCTACAGAGCTGAAATTTTACACATAGGCTGGAATGTGCTGCAGGCATTGTATATCTCGGAATCATCCGGATCGGATGACTATATCCTATAGCTCCCATAGGACAGATCGGTTTTAAGAAATGTTTTAGTGGGATAACTTCGACGTTATAAAAATCAGTGACTTGATATTTGGAATATATACTCCTGATATGCATCCAAATACAAAAAGATATAGATTATATATCTACACCTTTTGGGGGCGTGGCAAATCGGATAAAACTATATCTTCTACATTTTTAAAGCTAGAGCATCCAAATTTGGAAAGTAATATACTGTTGGCCTTCCCTTCAGATTAATCAAAAAATTTTATATCCACGCTTACTTGGGGCGTGGCAAATCGGGAAAGTCTATATAGTTCTTAACATAAATCTTCCAATATTTTGGATGCTGTTAAAGCCAGAGACTTGAAACTTTAAACATATATTTGTATCAACCACCCCTTGAAAAAAAGATAAAGAATATTTATCTACGCCCATTAGGGGCGTGGCAAATCGGAAAAAACTATATCTTCTACAATTTTACACCTAGAGTCCCAAAAATTGACGCAGACGTTAGGCTTGACCGTTTCGACAAAATTATGGAAACTTATATATATCCGGCCCTTGGGGGCGTGGCAAATCGGAGAAAACTATATCTTCCAAAGTCTTATAGGTACAGCTTCAAAATCGTATATATAGGTTACTGTTGAACTGTTTAATAGATTGCCCAAAATTTATATATATCCAATTGATGGGGGCGTGGCAAATCAGAAAAAACTGTATCTATATCCTTTGCAATTGCAAGGGTATTACCAAACTTCGGCATGGCCGAAGTTAGCCCATCCCTCTAGTTTTACACTAATTTACCTATTTCAAAAAGTTGCGAGATACTTTGTTCCTTATTTATTTATTTTTGGATGAGTTGGGGATTTCGGTAGCTTTAGCCGTAGAACTAAAAACGGAGATGGAGTTAGGCAGCCTTAGAGGAAGATGGTCATTATGGACATTTAAGCGGATTAGGCTTAGAAGAATGAACGCACACAATTTCTTGTACACTAAAACAAAAATTGAATACAATATTTTCTTGAGACCCAACAGCATCCACGTCAAACCGTCAGAGAGTGGGGGCAGGAGATTGTGCGCTAAAGTGACAAAGCGCAAACCCCATGAAAATTAACGAATTTAACATTACAGTGCAGATTTGTCATTGACCTTTCTGCTGTCTGTCTGCTACTTTAAGCAGACATAATACAAGGTCCACTGTAATGTTCCTTAATACCTGCCCATCAATACCGACACAATAGAGAGCGACAAGTGTAATAATCACCCTCAGGAAATATTGGTTTGGAGAAGCTTTCAAGATTTCGTGTCGGAACGATTACACTGTCCGAAAAAACAAGCAACCTTCATAAGCAAATAAATAACATTTGCGCGAGTAACAATATATTTTTATACCCTGAACCCATTGAAAATGGGAATTCAGGGTATAATGGTTTTGTGACAATGTATGTAACAGGCAGAAGGAGGCGTGGCAGACCCCATAAAGTATATATATTCTTGATCAGGACGACGAGCTGAGTCGATCTAGCCATGTCCGTCTGTCCGTCTGTCCGTCCGTCCGTCTGTCCGTCTGTCCGTCTGTCCGTCCGTATGAACGCAGTGATCTCGTAAACCACAAAAGCTAGAGATTTGAGATTTTAGATATATATTCTTGTATACCATACGCAGTACAAGTTTATTTTTTTTTTTTCGATAACTCATCCTATTTCCTTATTATCGATAACAATCGATATTTTGACTTTGTTTTTAAGCTATAACTTTTAGACCATAATACCTAGAGACGCCAAATTGACTATGTAGGTTGCTGTGATGTAAATACAGATAATAAACTTATTAAATTTTGGATACCTCTCCCCATTAGCCCCATAAGTGGAAAAAACGTATTTCAAATACTAGGGAGTTGGGATTTCGTATATATACACCTCTAGATGTCAATATTATGTCCTGAAAATTTCATTAAGAAAGTAGATCTAGAACCGAAGTTATTTAACAATGAATTTCTCATAATGCTGCATAGAATGCAGCCCAAGCGTAGCCGCTAAATCATCTACGCAGTAAGCGGCGCGCGTGCTTGTGTATGTATATGTGTGCGTGTGTGGGTGCACGCAGAGGGTAATATGTACCGGTAAAAGATATAAGCTAGATTGTTTAAAACACTGCCTCGGACTTGGTTCAGGGGATCTCGTAGTCGGGCAGACCCGACTAGAGCTTTCTTACTTGTTACTACAGATTTAGATACAGATACAAATACAGTATTTTGCGGCTGGTGCGTACAATTTACCAACCAATTTTACTTTTAACGAATTGTACTAAGATCCATCAAGCCTTACCTCAAGTCCGGCACATGCCGTGTCAAATGACCAGCCACGATTTGGCTAGTCATACAGAGGAGGCTAACAGTAACGTACTTACTGTAGCGTATGTCGCCTCCTTCTGCCTGTTACATACTTTTTGCAAAACCATTATACCCTGATTTCCCATTTTCAATGGGTGTACACATATACATATGCACACACAAACACAATGTATATGTGCACAAGTATAGAGAAAATGCTAGGCGATTGACGCAAATACCAATTGACAAAATATTTTCTTTAATAACTTCTGTGTTACTAAACAGATTTTGATCAAATGTTCAGCATTGAATGATTTTATTTTATTAAAAATACAGTTTTGTTAAATAAATTGATTTTTGATTTTGGAGTCGGTATCCAAAATATAAATATTTTATTTAATTTACAGAAAGCTAAATGAAACTGAATCTTGATAACGTTTTTATTCAATATCGTTGTAACAGGAAAAAGTGATCAAGTGATCTAAAATAAACTCGGTATGCGCGCTGTATACAAGCACCTTAGTGTAAATTTGGAGTCTGTAGCTCTTATAAGTTCTGAGATTGACGCTATCATACATACGGTCAGACAGACGGACGGACATACGGACGGATGGACGGACAGACATACGGACAGACATACGGACAGACAGACGGACAGGCTTAAATTGACTTAGGTCGTCGCCCTGATCAATAATATATATACTTTATGGGGTCTGCCACGCCTTCTTCTGCCTGTTACATACTCTTTTTTTAACAAAACCATTATAAGTATAATAAAAATACGCTGTGCCGATGTTTTGAATATCCTTGCAAAATGATATTATAACGTTTATTGAACAGCACCATGACCATATAAGCGTACAATATAATTTAATTTACTTAAGATGCTCCCTTTTATGCCTTGCAAACTTCTGACCAAAATGAATATACCTTGCTTGCAAGACTGAGTCAGTGTTAAAAAACGTTTAGATCTGTTTGAAAAAAAGGCTAAATTGGCAGCACTGTTAGACCCATAAATACAAATGCTTAGAGAGTGCGGGCATTAAAGGGCAACCCATTCGACGTTGTGGCAAGTGTAATGCAAAAATGAACAAACATAAATAGGCATAAATAATGGATGAGTCCCTCGACTTTGTATGCGTGTGACCCCCAATAGATGGTACTATCCGGGCTATATAGCTGGACGCCGTCCTCCGACCTCGTTCCTGTGACCGCGTTGCAGTGGACCTTTTGTTTGCGCCCTTTTGACCAAACAAGTGCGCCACCAACAAAGAGACAAAGCGCAACAACAACGACTGGCCACAAATACAAAAGCTTCCTTTGAACTGCGATTTCCAAGTGCCCCATACCTTTAAATCGCCCGCACAGCCATTTGATATGTACTCCATCCTTGCGAAGCCGATATATACAATTCGTATATAGACATTCAAGCCTGTGATATGCAAATAGGTAAGAAAGAATTTTCTATATCTATAAAAATATATATGAAAAGAATAATAACAATACCATGTATGTCAAATAATAAATAATAAATTGAGTAAGAAAAATTAAAATAAAATAAATAATGAATAAGACAAATAAAATAATTAAAATGCAATGAAGCTTAAAAACTGTACAAAGTCATGGGATGCTGTCACAAAAATTCGAAATGAACACAAAATTGACATTTAATTTATTTAGGCGTGCGATCCATAGTTGATTATTGGCTAGCATATAACATAGTGTAGAAGCGTTGTTCCATCAAGTTATTTCACACATTTTCAGGTGGAACTTACCATCATTTCGTTTAAAGTAACTACATTTCTGGGTATGCCTCCGATTAACTTTAGTTAATCCAAAGAAACTACATAAGAAGATACTTTCCGAATTCGATTTTTTTACGACGTGGAGTCGTTCTGCAAGTTGGTAATTTGCAAAGTGGTAATCGGCCTTCTTTCAAATAAGTAGACCCCATTAGATTCATTCCATCGCCGTCCGGCCCTCCGGTAACCAAATTCATTTTTAATGCCAGCACGTGCGCAAATGTACATGAAGGCTACTGCCGAGGGCTCGTAAACAATACCAAACAGTCAATGGAAAATGGTCTTGGGTCCAGGTCCAGGTCTTGAAGAGGTGGTTGGGCATTTCAATTGAAAATTCATTATTGCACCCTGGCATTTGTGTGTTTCTCTTTTTTTATGTGTTGTTCATCTTGTTGTTTGCTTGCGGTGCTTAAAAAGGAAGAATAATATTTGTTTTATTTACCTTAAGCCCCCGTCACACACACAAATCGTTTGTATTTGCACATATACTTATATTTTCTAAACAGAGCTATGAATATATGTTGTTTTTTTCATACTTAGTGGGGATATTAGTTCCATTGCAAGGGGTGACGAGCTGGCAACCTTTAAGCTAAACTTCCCACCCAATTTTTGGGCTATGAAAAGTTGTCCCCCAATTTTTGAACTGTGTCGATGGCTTCTTCCGAATATTACGGACAAATTGTAGGCACTTGCTTCGACGTTGGATGATAAATGGCCCAAGTAACGGAAAATAATGAGAATCATCTAAAATGAACACAAGCATGCAACCGAATATATTTCCGACCGATTCTCAATGCTTATATACACACACAGATTCACGTAAGTGTTTCGAGCTATTTATACCCTAAACCCATTGAAAATGGGAAATCAGGGCGTAATGGTTTAGCAAAAAGTATGTATCAGGCAGAAGGAGGCGCGGCAGATCCTCCAAAGAATATGTATTCTTGATCTGGACGACGAGCTGAGTCTACTTAGCCCAGTCTATCTGTCCGTCCGTCCGTCTGTCTTTCCGTATGTATGAAAGCGTCGATCTGAGAACCAATAAGAGCAAGAGACTTGAATTTTTCTAAGGTCCTTGTATACAGCGCGCTATCGAGTTTGTTTTAGATATTTGATAACTTTTCCTGTTTCAATGATATCGATTAAAAATTTTATCAAAATTCAGTTTTTATCGATTAAAAACTTTATCAAGATTCAGTTTTTGGACCATATCTTTTACATCTTTTTAGCTACAGTCACCAAACTTTGCATTTAACTTCTTGTAAATTAAATACATTTTCAATTTTTTTTATATTTTGGATACCGGCTCCACATTTTACAAAATCAATTTTTTCAAAGAAAAATTATCAAAGCAAACCCATTGAAAATGGGAATTCAGGGTATAATGGTTTTGTGACAATGTGTGTAACAGGCAGAAGGAGGCGTGGCAGACCCCATAAAGTATATATATTCTTGATCAGGACGACGAGCTGAGTCGATATAGCCATGTCCGTCTGTCCGTCCGTCCGTCTGTCCATCCGTCCGTCTGTCCGTCCGTATGAACGCCACTAATCATTATCTCGAAAAGCTCAAAAGCTAGATATTTGAATTCTTAGATATATATTCATGTACAAGTACAAGTTTTCGATAACTCATCCGATTTCCTTATTATCGATAACAATCGATATTTTGACTTTGTTTTTAAGCTATAACATGAAGACCATAATAGCTAGAGATACCAAATTGATTATGTAGGTTTCTGTAATGAAAATACAGATAATATACATTTAAGATTTTGGATACTTCCCCCCATTATCCCCAAAAGTGGAAGAAACATATTTCATATACTGGGGAGTTGGGATTTCGCATATACACACCTTTGGTTG
Source organism: Drosophila gaucha (assembly GCA_035045545.1). Lineage (NCBI taxonomy): Eukaryota > Metazoa > Arthropoda > Insecta > Diptera > Drosophilidae > Drosophila > Drosophila gaucha. The sequence goes on from JAWNOY010000406.1 coordinate 166,776, forward strand.
TCAATAATTTGTCCTGAAAATTTAATTCAGAAAGTAGATCTAGAGCCGAAGTTATTTAACAATCAATTTCTCATATTGCTGTCCAGAATGCAGCTAAGGCGCAGCCGCTAAATCACCTACGCAGTAAGCGGCGCGCTTGCCATTGTGTGAATGTATATGTGTGTGTGTGTGTGCGCGCGCAGAGGGTAATATTTATAGATAAAGGTGCAAACTAGGTTGTTTAAAACACCACCTCGGACTTGGTTCAGCCGACCTCCTAGTCGAGCAGACCCGACTAGAGCGTTCTTACTTGTTTTTTATTTTGGATACTGACTCCAAATTTTATGAAATCAATTTCAATTGAGTTGAGTTATAAATATAGTCATGATTTAAAATTTGTTGATTTAAAATTTGTTTTTTTTTAGGTAGTATGGCATATCCAATAAAATAAAACGATTCAATGCTGAAAATTTAATCAAACACAGAACTTAACTAAAGGGATGGGCTAACTTCGGCCATGCCGATATTTGGCAATTGTAAAAGATATAGATATTGTTTTCTCTGATTTGCAACGCCCCCAACAATTGGAATTATGTAAAACACTATATATATTTTCGCGATTTGCCACGCCTACATGTGGATATATAACTTTTTGATCTATCTAAAGGGAAGGTCAAACGTATATTACTTTCCGAATTTGGATGTTCCAGTTCTAAAACTGTAGAAGATATCGTTTTACCCGATTTGCCACCACCCTAAAGAACGATTCATGAGTATATATTCAAAATTTCAAGTTTTAGACTTCAATAGCGCCGAAGTTTTCCCACTAAAACATTTCTTAAAACCGATCTGTTCTATGGGAGCTATATGATATAGTCGTCCGATCCAGATGATTCCGAGATATAGCTTCAATAGTCTCGGAGGAGATTGACGAAGACAGAAGACAGACAGACAGACTGACTACCCGACGGACAGACGGATAAGGCTATTTCAACTCAGCCCGCCGTTCTGATTAAGAATATATATATTTCATATAGTCGGAGATGCTTCTTTCTCTGCATTGCAAACTTCTGATCAAAATTTATATACCCCTTTTGCAAGGGTATAATAAAGTAAATATTTTGTCACTCGGCAAAATCACGCATCAGTTAGCGCCAACGCGAGACTTTGCTCTATACGTGTGCATACATACATTCAAGTATGTGCACTCCTTGCAATGAGCGTCGTGGTAGAGACGGTGGCTTGCAAGCGAGAATACTGAGGTTCGAAGCCAGACAGACATTTTTTTTAAATTAAAATTTTTTTTTAAGATATTATCATCTTGTTCTATGTATGTAAAACTATAAACTCGAACAAAAGTCAGGGGATCTCATGGACTATAGCGTTTTTACTTGTTTTATACGCGTTGTATAAGTAACAATTAAGAAGGTTCAAGTCGGGACTGCCCGACTAGGAGATCCCCTGAACTAAGTCCAAGGCGATGTTTTAAGCAATCAGCTTACATACTTAATCTATACATATTAATATCTCTCTAGCTTTAGTAGTTTTGTTTGATCGCTGTGTTCATTCGGATGGACAGATGGTCTATCTTGCATAAACCCTTGTTAATGTTATGTGGAGAACAAAGCATGTGACTTACTGGCTATTATTGCTAAAGGTAGCATTCGATAGTGCTGGGTTTACTACTTCTGTTTATCTAGAAAATGTTTTTGTTCCGTTTGCATTTAGCTACAATAACTTACTGCATACCATGTTATTTGTACAACTTCACCCTTAACTCGATTTCTAATCCGAATCCAAAATTGACCACGGATAGAACTGCGACAACTCGCAACCGATAATCGCTAAGGGGTTGAAGGTTGTTTATTTATGTTTTGCTTATGGTTGTTGACTTAAGCATTTGCAGTAACTAATTTATTTATTTATTTATATTAACGGCCTTATGCTTTGGACTTATTTCACATTCACATTTTCATTCAAATATACGTTTTTCTCAAATATATGTAAATTTATAATCTGAAGTACAAAGAAAACCAAACTGTTCAATGGATTAGCTTAACGGACCGAATTTGGTTCGTCAACTTATTAGCCAAATATTTTAATAATATTTCGATAATAATAAAATATTTTTCGTTTTATGGCTTAAATTCTAAAATATTATTGTGGAGTTGGGTCATAGAGCATGTTGGTCAAATTGTACAACTTTGAAATTCTTTCGGTTAAAATTATCGAAAATATTTAATTTCTTTTTAGACTGAGAGAGAATTTTGGAAGTGACAATAAATATGCATGTATACCAACTTCCGAAAATGATCGGACCCTGACGAAAAATTCAAAAAACTTTGGTAAATGAATACAAGAAAATATTATAAAGCAAAGGTGAAATTAAGGAATCTAATTTTTTGTTTCTTTTTTTTTGGCGTTGTATACAGCGCGTATATCGAGCTTGTTTCAGATTTTCGAAAAGTTATTGTTTCCATGATATCGATTGAAAACGCAAAAAAAAGCGTTTCTTTTGATTTGACTGAAATTTTTACATTGTGTACTCTATATTATCAAAAACTAGCTAAATTGATTATTCCCACAATTTTATAAGTATTCCTGCAATTGCATTTCAAAAAAAGCTAGATTTGACGGGTAAAAAGCGGAAACGGCAACACTGATTGTAAGGTCTGCCTATATACACATGTGTATGTCTACGTGTTTTTCATATGTGTATGTATTGTTGAAACCAGAAAACATATCCAAATACCGACAAAAAGGAACCCATTGAAGTCAACTTGCGGAAGCTATTTGCAAGAGTACAAGTCAATATTTGAATTGATGACTTTGTGTGTGTGTGTGTGTGTGTGCATGTGCGTGTGTAAGTGCTGGTGTTGGTGTCGCATCTATTCATACGACTACCGGAAGCCATCATTATAAATAAAAAGTTCAGTTCAAAGCAAATCGCAAAAACAATCATTTGTTGTCTTTGTATCTTCCACAACCGAATCTCTGTTTCCCCTTTTACCCTTGGTTTTCGTTGGGTGCCTCTGAACTTTGGCTGTGGGTTTACGACGATGTATCCTGCTCTACCCAGACAGATATAGTAAAACTTCTTTGGCAGCACATTTTCCATTTTCCTCGGTTGTCCGTTCGTAAGACAGGCCATTTCGAATTTACTTTCAAGAACGTAAATCTTCGTTTAAGCCAACTTCAGACAAGGTCGAGAGTGCCCGACTGTGACATACCTACCTTCTACAGTCCACTTCCCTTAATTTGAATTTTGAATAGTATAATAAACCAATTTTTTGCATAAAGTTGTATTTTTAATACATTAACCAAATTCGTTTTTAAATATGTAACCTTACAAACATCCCTCTAAGCTAAACCTTAATAGAAATCGGGTAATTTGGTAATACCCTTGCAATTGTAAAGGATATAGATATAGTTTTCTCTGATTTGCCACGCCCCAAAAAAGTGGATATATATAATTTTTGGTCAATCTATTGAGCAGGGCAACAGTTATCTAAATATATAATATAATAATGTATAAATAAATAATATATAAAATATATATATGCTGTACCTATAAAACTTTAGAAGATATAGTTTTCTCCGATTTGCCACTCTCCAAAGGGGCGTATATAATTCTGTCGAAACGGTGAAGCCTGATGTTTTTGTCAATTTTTGGGACACTAGGTGTAAAATTGTAGAAGATACAGTTTTTTCCGATTTGCCACGCCCCTAATGGGCGTAGATATATGGGCTATATCTTTTTTTTAAGGGGTGGTTGATACAAATATATGTTTGAGGTTTCAAGCCTCTGGATTTATGTTAAGCCCTATTAAGACTTTCGCGATTTGCCACGCCCCAAGTAGGTGTGAATATACAACTTTTTGATCAATCTGAAAGGGAGGTCAAAAGCATATTACTTTCTTAATTTGGATGCCCTAGCTTCAAAACTGTAGAAGATATAGTCTTACCCGATTTGCCACGCCCCAAAAAGTGTAGCTATATATGCTATATCTTTTTGTATGAGTATATATTCCAAATTTAAAGTTTTAGACTTCAATACCGCCGAAGTTATACCACTAAAACATTTCTTAGAACCGATCTGAGCTATGGGACCTATAGGATATAGTGGTCCGATCCGGATGATTCCAAAATATACAACACCTGCAGCAGATTGGAGCCTATGTGCAAAATTTCAGCTCTGTAGCTCTAATAGTCTCGGAGGAGATTGCGATGATCCAGACAGACAGACAGAGAGACTGACAGACAGACAGACTCAACTCAGCTCGCCTTCCTGATCAAGAATATATATGCCTTATATGGTCGGAGATGCTTCCTTCTCTGCGTTACAATTTTCTGATCAAAGTTAATATACCCTTTTCGCAAGGGTATAAAAATACCATACGGTTGTAAGACCTGTGTTGTTCCATTCGGGATGAGTTTAGAAATAAATATGCGCTATGCTTTGATTTTACTAATATGTCATTGTATTTAAAACAACAAAAAAAAGTATGGACGTTGCAGTCGGGCGCAACCGACTGCGTGATACTCTATTCCTGCTAAGGGAGTGTAGCGCCCAAAATATTAAAGGATTTATACAAATCGCTACATATAAATTCGTGATTTGCCACGCCCTTAAGTTATCTTAAGTTATCTTAAGGGAAGGTCATCAGTAAGCCACATGCCAAATTTGGATGCTCTAGCTCCAAAACTGTAGGATATAGAGTTTTATGCGATTTGCCACGCCCACAATGGGTGTAGATATATAAACTATATCTTTTTACGTCTGCGTGGTGTACAGTTCTGAGACTGCAATATTGACGAAAAGAACAGCGTTTTAGTCTTAATGGATACACACGAGTATATATTCCAAATTACAAGTCTCTAGCTTCTATGGTGTCCAAATGCTGCGCGTTCATACCGACAGACGGAAAGACGGACAGACAGCAAGACGGACGATGCACAAATCCAATATACTCTTTTTTCCTTTGGGAACAGAGTATAAAAATAAATAAACTGAAGACAAGAGAACTGTATAAATGGAAGTGGGAGTCATCCACAGAGAGCCCACTCTACACACGAAAAGATTTGCTGCATTTGTTGCATGTAGCACACAGCCACGTGCCAAAGACTGCATCAATTGCAATATCACGATCTGAGCAAGAGAGCGAGAGGAAGAGGGAGAGGGACACGCACAAACGGAAGTTGGTGCCGAAAGATTTCGCTAAATATAAATATGTTCTGTACGATATGTATTCTCCGGAAAGAACGACAGAACTTTCTTTTCTTTTTTTTTTGCTCTGCGTATTAAAAACTGAAAAAAGAAACAAAATAAAGTGAGCAAAATTTATCTACTCAAACTTAGAAATTAAGATCCAAATGAATGCGAAAAAAACTAGATAGGGTTTGTATACCCTTGCAAATGTGAAAGATAACTAAACTAAATTGGTTAACTCCGGTCACACCGGGCCCTTGCAATTTTAAAGAATATATAATAGACATGGCTTTCTCTGAATTGCCATGCTCCACATAAGCGGATAAAAATTATTTTTAGTAATTTTGACGAAGCGTTCAAGCTCAACATATTTGCCAATTTTTGGGAGTCTAAAATTTTAGAACATACAGTATTTACCTATTTCCCACGCCCCTAATGGGTATAGATATATATACTATATTTTTTGTTCTAGGTAAAGCTCATAAAAATATATGTTTTAAATTTTAATTCTTTTATTTCCAAATTATATAATAACTATATAAACATTCCCGATGTCCCACGCCCCGCATAAATATTTTTTTGATCGATATTAAGTGGAGTTAAACAGTAGCCTACTTACCAAATTTGGATGTTCTAGTTCTTGAAGGGTTCAAAGGGCGTAGCTACACTAATATATATTTCAAATTTGAAGTTATAGACTATAACGTAGAAGTTTTTCGTTCTATCCGTTCCGAATAATTCCGAGATATACAATGCCTGCTGTATTCTTTATTGCATAGTCGGAGATGTTTCGTTTAATGCTTGTAAACTTCTGCCCATATTTAATATATTTTTTTTGCAAAAACATTTAAAATATAAAAATAAAATAAATGTATTAATTTTTTTGCAGGATGTCGGGAAAACGCAAATCGCCACCTAATAAATTGGATGGCGATTCAAATAGCTCCCAAGGCTTCGAAGGAGCTACAGCTGACACTGGACGACAATTCGATTTCCAATTCAATTTAAACGAAATCGCACTCTCGGCTGCTAAAATGCAACAACAGTTTCTCAATAATAACAATAACTATAATGACAATAGCGTATCCGGTTGTAATAATGTGAAGAGTAGCAACGAGTGCGTCGTTAGTTGCAATTCGATAATAAGTGACAGCGAATTCGAAGGCGAGGGCGAGGTCGAGGGCGAGGGCGTGGTCGAGGTCGAGGCCGTGGGCAAGGGGGAGGAATATGTGGAACTAAGCAAGGGTCCGGTATCGACTAGCGATGTTCAGCACACAGATTTGGGTATTAACAAAAGGTGCATTAGTCCACAAGCTATCGCCAATAAATCGGAAATAGACTACGTTAGTCAGGTAAGTGCTCTAGCAACATAAGTGTGCCTGAGTTAATGAGCTAACTTCGGCCTTGCCGAAGTTGGGTAATACCCTTGCAATTGTAGAGGATATATATATATATATATATATATATATATACAGTTGTGTTCAGAAAAATAGGAACGCGCTTTCATGGACCAGTAAAAGAACTTTTTCGACAAAAGTCGGACTTTGAAATTGAAGAAGTGTTCACAGTTTTTGAAGAGTGGAATGCCTACAACTAAATAGCGAAAAAATCCCGTTAGTTTTACATTCCATTTTTTTTTTAAAGATGATTTTAGACATATGCACCGAAAATGGGTTGTTCAATAAAATAGGAATTTCGACTTTTTTGTGCTAAAAAAAATTTAAAAAACTGAATTAAAAAATTTAAATTATTGCCATTAGTTAGTGTTATTTATACAAGAATTAAAAAACAAAATTAGTTCAAAAAAAGTTAAAAATTTTAATTTTTAAGGGGTTGAGGCTATCGTTGGTCGGTGGAGATGGGAAATTCAATAGATCGTGTATAAAATAAGTGCTAGGCATATAGGAAATCAAAAATATAGTTTGCTGATCCTCTACAATGATATAAAACGCTATTTATTATAAAGGAAATCTGAAAATTGAGGTGCTACACGAAAAACGACGCCAATACAGAATATACCCATTTTGCGCCATAGTGAAAAAACCCCGATAGAATCCAGAAAATGTATAAAAAAAATATTTAAATCAGTCTGTTTATACAGTTATAGTTCGTCTTCAACTGATCGAACAAAATTTCAATGCTAAAAGTGCCAGGGAATGGATCATATTGGCCTAGACGCATGACTTAAATTTGCAAAGCCCCATGTGGACTTACTGGGTGAGCAGTGAAGCAACAAATTGTGGACGGATAAGTCCAAAATCATACTTTTTTTGATGGATCAGGCTCCACACAGTAGATTTGGCCCCAATAAATATCGGGGACAACCCACAGTCCACCCATTAGACAGTTTTCTACGGTGGACTGAGTATCATGATATGGGCCTGGTTTTTCTCCAAGTGGGTATGGCCTATATATGACCTGGATGGCTGCGTAGATAAAGCAGTGTTTTTAAATACATTAAAGAAAACATCCTGCTATCATATGAAGTTTGGAAAATTCCACTAAAATGGATATTCCAGAAGGATAATGATCCAAAGGTTACCTACAAGCCGGCAAAGGCTTAGTTTGCATCCGTGAATATGATTTTGTGCTATTGCTAGCTCAGTACCCGAACAAGAATCTATATAAAAACTTATGAGGATTTGTTAAAAGACATCTAGGAACTGGAAATCCAGCAAAAAATAACCAACTTTGGCAGCCTGTTCGAAATGGATCACCCAATTCCTTTTGAAACGTGGTCAGGATCTTTCCGAATCTATGCTACGCTGGGGCTTAGCAATTTTAACCAATTAGGGTCTCAAAACAAAATATCAGGACCTAACAAATAAAAAGTAGTACTTTAAGTTAAGTTTGACTTAATTTTTTTGAATTGTTTAAACATTTTAGTAGGCATTCCTATTTTAATGAACAGCAGAATATTTGAACAATTTTTTGTTTAAGTCCTGGTGGGCAAATAAAAAAATCTTTTTAGCCAAAGTTGTTTTAAATAGTTTAAAATATATGTAAAGATTCTTGTTTTTCTCATTTCATGTCGATATTTTGTATTAATCATTAGATATTTGACAAATTGCATGAAACTCAACCGCGTTCCTATTATTTTGAACACAATTGTATATATATATATATATTTCTGATTTGACATGAAGAGTTCAAGATTGATGTATTTGAAAAATTTTAAGTCTAGGTGTAAATTTGTAGAATATAGAGTTTTTACCGATTTGCCTCGCCCCCAAAATACAGATAATTTTTGGTCAATCTAGGTTAGGGCAACAGTAATCTTTATGTCAAATTTTTGGGCTGTAGCTATTACACTTTGATTATAAATTTTATTCCGACTTGCAACGCCCCAAACAGGCGGATATATATGTTTTCCATTTTTGTTGAATTTTAGAGTCTCTAGATATAAAATGGTAGAAGATACAGTTTTTTACCGATTTGCCACTCCTCTAATGGGCGCAGATATATATAAAATGTCTTTTTTTCAAAGGTAGTCCACATAAATATATGTTTTAAGTTTCAACTCTCTAGCTCAAACTGCTGTTGAGCATTAGATAGACTTTCCCGATTTGCCACGCCCCTAGTGAATGTAGATATAATCTTAAAGGAAGGTTAACAAAAGTCAACTTGCCGAATTTGGGTGTTATAGCTTCAAAACTGTAGAAGATACAGTTTTACCGATTTGCTACGCTCTTTAGAGACGTATATACCATATATATATTTTCAAATGGGGCTGGGGAACTCGAATGAATATTCTAAATTTTGAGTATTAGACTTCAATAGCGCCGAAGTTATCCCACTAAAACATTTCTTTAAACCGATCTGTCCTATGGGAGCTATAGGATATAGTTGTCCGAACCAGATGATTCCAAGATATACAATGCCTGCAGCAGACTCCAGCCTATGTGCAAAATTTGAGCTCTGTAGCTTCAATTGTCTCGCAGGAGATTGCGTTGATCCAGACAGACGGACAGACAGATAGACAGACGGACAGACGGGCATGGCTATATCAACTCAAATCGTCTTGCTGATCAATAATATATATACTTTAAATAGCCAAAATTAATATACCTTTTTTGCAAGGGTATAAAAAGAGGCTTGAACTAATCGGAAAAAGATTTAAATATTTATATACATATATCTATATTTCATTTTGAATAATCTGTTTATATGTTATCTTATATTGCAGTGGGCCCATCAAATATCAACGTCAAAAAAGCGTTTTAAAAAAACGTCCAGGTCGTCTCAACTAAATGGTACTTCGAAAATGAAACCAACTTTAGAGATTGAAATATCCAGCGATATACGTGATCAAAAATCATTCACTGAAGATGCCCTGTCAACTTATAGAATGAATAGCATCAATGAGGATCCGATTCGGCGTAAGGAAGATGGAGTCGAGAATGAGACTGTTTCTTTATTAAAGAGTCAGTATACTACCGTGATAAAGCAGGAACTGTATGATAATCCAGATACAGTCACTGAAGATTACAATATGGATATGGATCAGGATGTTATCGGTGAAATAGAGCAGCAGCGCCTATTTCACATACCTGGTCGAAATACAGTTTCGACTGATAAGATTTTGGATGGAGAACATTATTTATCCTGTCGAACGGAACTGCCATCTCTAAATGTTACTCCCGCTCCTCCACCGCTTGATACTTTTGGAAAGCAAAGCCTATCAGAGGACGGATCCTCGTTGCTTAAGCCCCTCCGGTGAGCTCTCAAATTCTATATGCATTATATTCTTCCAATGTATATCTCTCAGCAGGTACATTTATTTAAATACGCTTTCACATTCAAACTTAAGCTGGTGAAATTAAATTTAAATTTTAACTAAACTGATTTTAATGGAATTTCTCTATAATTGAGGTATCGAATTGCGTACATGTTTCGACGGGCTATATATTTAATAGATGTACAAACTAGTTTAACAAAGTTGTTGATTGGTGGCTTAAAATGTGTCCATCTACTTATGTCCAATCAAATAGAATTCGAGCTGATATTGATGTTTTGTGGTCGTAATTTACTACTCTCTCTAACTATATCCGCAATTTCCGTTTGTAGCATTCAATTATTCAGGAACAGTCTAAAGGTGAAGCTCTAACAACATTTCGAGGAGGCAGACAATCCTAGGCGGCTAACAGTGCGGACGTGCCAAAAGCGCACACTGGTTCCAATGGTTGTCAATCATATTTACTATTGACATAATTTCATTCTGATTAACTTATAAAAAAAATTTTAAATAATTATACTAATAAAAATTCAAAAAAATATATATTTACAGTCTCTACAAATTGTATGTACTTAAATACATAATATGAAAACTAAATTTGAAACGCACTTGAACCTGAGTGAGGAGAATCGAACCAATGTGCATCGATTTGGCGAAAGACTCCTTCGCCGCAAAATGTTTTGCTAGTTTTGGTTGGTGTTCATTTTTAATGAAGTTAGATGCGCCAATTTTCAAATAGGAAGCCAAAAGTAATCAAGTAATCGAAGAAACTTTGATATGTTCCAGCGACAGCAAATGACAAAAAATTAAAAAAAATGAAGAAGAAGAAAAGTACTTTTGTACAAAGGACTCGACTAGGAGTACTTAGCAGTCTGTCATAAAAATTTTGAATTTTTTTCTTATAAGTTCCATTATAGAGAAGTAATGCAAGTATAAATCAAGTTATCTTAAAGAGAAAATTGGGTTGTTAGTCGGAGATTCGAGAAATAATGGTATTCTTACGCATCTTATATTTATAATCGTTCACGAAGTGCTGTCTGTCCGTCTGTCTGAATGAACAAGCAGCATTTGACGTGTTTTCCGATACGCCCAGCACAAGCAGGATTTGACGTGTTTTCCGACAAGCCCAAAGGGGCGTGGCAAATCGGGAAAAACTGTATCTCATACAGTGTTATTTTCGGCAATATTTTCTTCTAAGAGTTGGGACTTCGTTTAAATACTTGTGTATCCCACCCCTACAGAAAAGATTTGGTACGTCCATAAGAGGCGTGCCAAATCGGATAACACTGTATTTAAGTTATTAAGCTAGAACATCCAAATTTGGAAAGATGCTTACTGACCTCCTCTAAAAATCAAGCAAATGTATAACACCAAACCTACTGGGGGCGTGGCAAAAAAGGAATATATCTTTTTAAACCTAAACGCTACTATTTGCGCCAATATTGTCTGTTAAACTGTTGCTAAGCAGCTGACTTGTGATTTCGAAGCAAGCTGCGGTAGACTTAGCAATTTCAATTTCGACTGTGCTCCAATGGCACAATTGGAGACGCAGTCAATACCTGTCCAATCTCCTTTACTCCCTATTCCAGTTCCTTTGCCTTTGGTTGATCAGCCAGTCGTGTCAATGGTTCCACCAAATAATCTCGACGGTACTTCTGTTCCATCGTCTATTGATGGAGCCATTGTGCCTGAATCTTTACCAGGCCCTAGCGAAAAGAGTAATGCTGTGGAACTTCGACTTGGGTCGAGTCGCAAACTCAAGGCTCCAACGAAAGTTGTGTGCTCCACAGCTGAATCTCAGCTATCGCCTGCTGTTCCAACATTAACTGTTGTTGCTCCGCGCAAACAATTTTTTGTTTCTAGACTTTCGGCAGATACGACTGTGGAATTAATATCTGCTTATATTTCAAGCAAATCCTCAGGCACTGTGAATATTTCAAAGTTTAATTTCACGACCCCACGTGAAATTGCTTCTTTCAAAATCAATGTGCCGGTGGAAATGTTTTCAATAATATGTGACCCCAAATTTTGGCCACCTCATATTATTGTTCATGTTGTTTCGCTCAAAACAGTGGTACCAACTTCATCCAATAAAGTACCAAAAAACTAAATCTTGCTCCTAATCATTTCTCTATCATTTATCAAAATGTTAGAGGCCTTAGGAGTAAAATTAAGAATCTGTTTCTAAAGAGCTTTTCTTGTCATAATGACATTATAGCCTTTACTGAAACGTGGTTAAATCCTTCAATCTGTAACAGTGAAATTTTTTCAACTAACTTCACTGCTTATAGACGTGATCGTTTGTCCAGGAATGGTGGAGGTGTTCTTATTGCTGTTAACACTTCTTTCCACTCTGAACAGTTTAATTTTATGTCGACCCGTCATGCTGAGATTGTTGGTGTCAAAGTCACTTTGCCAACAGGCTCGTTATATGTGACCTGCTCGTATATTGCCCCTTCTTCTGATATACAAGTTTATATTGATCATCTAAACTGTATTAAAGAAGTCTTCGAATTTGTTCAAGATACTGACCTTTTTATGGTGTTAGGGGATTTCAACATTCCGAATACTACTTGGTCTTTATTTACTGAATCAAATTATCTAACTCCATCAATTCAACATGATTTTTTTGATGGAATGTTTGACCTATCATTGTTTCAAATGAACTCTATATCAAATCATTTGAATCGAATTCTTGCTCTTGTATTCATTAATGATAACTCAATTATTGATGTTTCTAGATCTTTTCCATTGTCTGTTCCGGAGGATAGCCACCATCCTACATTAGAGCTAGCTTTGTCCCTTGTAATTCCACATACTTTTTCTTCTTTTTCAAACCCATTATCAATTCGTCGTTGCTATCATAAATGTAATTTTAAATTACTAAATGAGTTAATTAATGCAACTAATTGGTCAATTTTTTATGACTCGGTTGACATTAATTTTGCAACAAGTTTTTTCTATAACACTCTAAACTCTATTTTAGATGTTTGTGTGCCAACCTGTGCTGTTTTGCCCCCCACAAATAAGCCCCCTTGGTCTTCCCGAAGACTCAATAATTTAAGAAATATTAAATCTAAATATTTCAAAAGATTTAAAAAAACGGGTGCGAATGTTGACTGGTCTAAATATATTATAAAAAAGTCAAAATTCCACCTTCATATTTCTCAATGTTATGAGAATTATTTATTTCGATGCAAAAGTCAATTTGTTCGGGACCCTAAACAATTTTATTCGTTTGTAAACTCGAAGCGTAAAACTTCTTGTTTACCAAACTCATTTTTTCATGGCCTGGATGAAGCTAGCAATGATTCTGATGCATCTGATCTCTTTGCTAATTTCTTCCAATCCACCTATTCGGCTTGTAGTCCCTATAATATGTCATACCCATATTATATTTCTTCACTAAATTGTCCTATTTCTCCTACTGTAAGCCTTGATTCCCTTTTATCTGCCATTGGCAGTTTAAAATCCTCTTTCTCCCCTGGGCAGGACAACATCCCTAGTGGTATTCTTAAGGAGTGCAGTGGTTCCCTTGCGTTTCCATTGCTAAAGCTCTTTAACCTGTCTTTGGAAACAAGTATTTTTCCGAATATTTGGAAAGAATCTTATATTATTCCTCTCCACAAAAAAGGTGGCAGGTCTGATATTTCCAATTACAGGGGTATAGCAAAATTATCTGCTATACCAAAACTATTTGAAAAAATAATTACCTCGACTTTGCAACATTTTTGCAAATCCATGTTATCTCCGACTCAGCATGGATTTGTACAGAGTCGGTCAACTGCAACCAATTTACTTGAGTTTACCTCTTTGATAAATGATGGTTTTGTTGACAAAATGCAAACTGATGTAATTTACACCGACTTCAGTAAAGCATTTGACTCTGTTCATCATGAAATCCTACTTCAAAAGTTAGACCTTATTGGATTTCCTCCCTCACTATTATCCTGGATTTCGTCTTATTTAAAAGATCGTACTCAAAGAGTTTTGCTCAGATCATCAAAATCGAAACTTGTTTATGTTTCGTCGGGTGTACCGCAAGGTAGTCATCTGGGTCCATTACTCTTTACTCTTTTCATTAATGATCTTCCATCTTTAATATCTCACTCTCAGATACTTATGTATGCTGATGATGTGAAGCTTTTCCTGTCTTATGCTGATTCTTCCCATCACCTACATCTGCAACAGGACTTTAATTCTATGCAATTATGGTGTGATGATAATCATTTACATTTAAATTGCTCTAAATGTATGGTTATGACCTTTAGTCGTTCAAAACACCAATTTGTTAACTATTCAATTAACAATACTTCTTTAAAGCGTATTTTTGAAATCAAAGATCTTGGTGTACTCTTTGACTCAAAACTATGTTTTAACAATCATATTTGTACTATTGTAAATGAAGCCAAAGGTGTTTTAGGGTTCATTAAACGTTGGTCAAAAGAGTTTAATGATCCTTTTATAACCAAACTTCTTTACATTTCGCTTGTACGACCAATACTTGAGTACTGCTCTTGTATATGGTCTCCTCAGCATAAGATTAAACAGGATCGCATCGAGTCTGTCCAAAAGCAGTTTTTAATCTTTGCCTTACGAGGTTTGAATTGGGACCCCATTCAACGTTTGCCCTCTTACCGCAGTAGACTTCTGCTCCTTGATCTTCCATCATTAATCAACCGTAGAACTTCCCTTGGTGTTATCTTTCTACATAAGTTGATTATTGGTGATATCGACTCCATCTTTCTTTTAGGGCGTCTCAAGTTCTCTGTGCCTGGGAGACCAACCAGGTATTTCCGTCCTTTACATTTATCACAGTGCACAACAGATTACTCTCTGCATAATGCTTTATATGTGCTTTGTCAGAATTATAATCATTTTTATAACGTCTTCTCATCTGAACTCTCTCTTCCTATAATAAAATCCTTGCTTTCAGTTCATCTTCGGGAAATCACTGACAGTACCTAGCTATGAGTAGGGGCATAGCCAGCCGGACTGGCAAAAATTTACCCCCATCGTGGTCAGTGATTTCCCAACTGAAATTACTATCTACTTTTTATTTCTATTTACTTACACTACTAAGTTTAATACGTACTAATTTTGTTTAAGTTTCCTAATAACAAAATCTTTAGTCTTATAGATCCCAGTAATATCACTGACTACTTTTAGCTGTGATCTGGGGCATAGCTAGCCGGTCGGGCAAATAAAATTCCCCCAACGTGTCGGTGATATTATTAGGGTATTTGATGTAATCTTATATAGGCTATCTTATTATTAAATAATATTCTTATGTAAATTCATATATTGTTATTTTTTTTGTTACCTTCTGTTGCACACGTATAGTCAACATAAATAAATAAATAAATAAATAAATAAGAATAGGGGTTCGGAATACATATTCGTGTATCCAACCCCTAGACAAGACGATATAATATATATAGATACTGTTTCCCTTCTCCTTATATTGACCAAAAATCATTGACATACTAAACTATGTCTTTAGAGTTTTAACGCTGCGGCACCCAATTGCAGTTAGATTACTGTTCATCCCCTCTCATGATAATATTCGATTAAATTTATATTTATATTTATAAATATGTAATCATTAATGGATCTTGCTCGTTTTCATTCCAGAGATAATGTTACGGTTGCTGCTAGAGGACAATTACAGCGAGCACATGGAAAAGATCGGACTGTCTCCGAAATGATTCGATATCTACAGCTAATCCGAAGTAGATTGATCAGCCAGGTAAATAAAAAATCTCCATGATATTTTAGAAAATAATACTAATAATTCAAGGTCAAAAAGTGAAATGGAATTGCAAAATTCTTTTTTTTGCGATTATATTCGAGTTTAAATGACTAATATAATTGTTAAAAGACTTTTAATGGCAATGAATGTATATTTATTATTAATGTATTGACAATTGTGAACAATTCGCTTGTGTGAACAACGGGGAAGGTTCCATTCTAGTCAATATATGTGTATTAGAGTATAAATAAAAGTACAAATTTGCTTAATTTTGATTATACGGAGACAGGCATTGTCCTTTGGTCCTTTGCTTTGCATCGGAATGGTTCTCATTTGAAATGCAGCTCAGAGCATGGGTCACGCATCGGTTGAACAGCGCTCAAAGCTCGTTCTTCACAGAACGTTCAGCCTATATGCGAAATTAGCATATAAAAACTCCAAAGAGTAGTCACGTAAATAATGGCGATTCGCAAATACCAGACGCAGCGATACCCTGTACCAAAAGTAAATATAGGAGTGACATTTTACCGGTGTCGTAAATTGATATAAATATTGATAAAAAATGCATCACTTTATGCATATCAAATGTAAGGGGGTGGTTCAATTTTTTTTGACAGCTGACTCAGTTTTAACCTGAGTCAGATCTAACCGCCAAAAGGCTAAATTGGCAGCAGTGATCATGACAATCACCAGTCAGTAAAATGATGAAGAGACTTATGTACACTTTATTATGTGAATTAAAGTTGTACTATAATAATTTATTTGCTTGCATGGAAGAGACTAAGCAGAACTATTCAAACAAGGATATTAGGCAGTTGGCAAACGGAGTTTGCGCCGTCCTATGTTTGAACTCCAGGTGAGGAAACAAATGTGTGTATAAGAAACTACATATATGTACATATGGATGTAGGATGATTGTGTGTTTTATGAATGCCTTTTCTTTTCTGCTTTTATTACATATTTCCTCTTGCTGTTTTCTATTCATTACATTCATTTTGCATTTGCCTGGCTTTGTGCCAACACAAAAAGTTGTATTATTCTGTTTTCCTTTATTTTCCGCTTTTCTCCATTGTGTGTGTGTTTGCGTGTGCGTGTATGTGTGGGTGGTCTCTGTGAGCATTATATTTCATTCTGCTCCTCAGAATCCTCTTTCAGCTTTTTTGTGCAGTGCTTAAATTTTCTTTTGAATCGCTTTTGTGCTACGTTTTGGCATTCAAGCTTTGAACAATAAGCTTTTCTTGCTGTTTTCACGTTTTCCTCATTCTTTTTTTAACTGAGGGCCGCCCTCCTTATCCTTCTGGCTTCTCCCTCTTTTTCATTCGCTGCGGCTCCTTCATAGTTAGAGCTGCAAAGCATTAGATGTTAGTTGCCATTGGGTGCCTATTTCTCAGCTCATGAAAACTTGATTCCCATGTAATTTTACAAATTTCCCAAAAAAGAATTAAAATTTTGTTTTACCTTACACCAAATTTGCAAAGATTTTTCTCTTTTTTCTCTGCCCGGCTGGACTATTAAAAGTTTAGTTTAAATAATGTCAAATTAATTTTTGTATGGGCAGAATGATACCATATTATTCATACATCGAATACAATAATGATAAGCTGTAGACTAATTTTTTTTAGTTGTTTAGACTGAAAAAAATAAATTTATAAAACTCAAAACAAAAATAAGAGAATTCTTCTTAGCTGAGATTAATTCCATTATTGTGATTCGTGTTAATTGTTATAAGCAAAAGTGTTGATTATAAAATAATTAAAAAATAACAAAATTAAACATTATTTCAAATCAGATTCGACATTGAGTAATGTGGACAATATATGCATAGACAAAAAAAAATAAATTAAATTTTTTGTCTGCTTTTTAGCTGTAGAGATTATTCATTGCGCTGTCAAGATAAAAATTACTTTTCTTTCACTCATAGCTCACATCGTAATCCTTTGCATTATCGCTGAGGTATTCAACCCACTCTTCTTCCGAAGAGAAAATGAGGTAGCAGTTCCACAGATGATGAGTGCGCAACTTTTGGGAGTTGGTTGGCTAATCGGCTTCAAAATCACGCTAATGTGATGTTTATCGAATAGAATAGCCGTAGCATGATGGGTCAAAGATTATCTAATGTAAGTGTAACAAAATCTGCATTTCCGAGGGGTTGTTTCCTTCACGCACCACAAAAAAAGACAACCGGGTCGCAAATTGATAGCATCCATAAGACTTAAGTTCGAAGTACTGCAAAGGTCGCTATTATAAACACATTAACACATTTGCTTCTGGACTTATATTGAAAATTTTGAGCACATAATCATCAAAACGGGTTCGTCGCACTCATTATATCAATTATACGTTCCTTTAAAAAACAATCTATAGGCGTACATGTGAGAGCAGTGTATGATGGAGGAATCAGGGATAAGTATAAAGCTAATTGGAAGTATTGTTTTCTGGGTACTACGTACTTGTATTAACATACGAAATCAAACATGTATAAAAGATAGACATGTTACATACACACACAAAGCTCGTCTAGGGATTAATACATTCACATATTTACATTTTAAGCATTCTATCACACATAGTCTCTCTCTTCTGTCTGTGTCATAAGTTACCAACAAACAACAGCGATGTCGACAAGTTCGAGAGCAAATGTATTGGTATGGAAGGCTGAAAGCATTTTCATAGGTCTGCCAATAGAAAACAAATAAGTTTTGCCGTCTCACTCAAATGTGCCTTGATGTTAGCTATCGTACATGTATGTGTTTGTGTGTGTGAGTGTAGCGTAATCAGAAATACGCGAGGTAATAAAAGCTCTTTATGAATGTAGGATAAAGAGCCCTACATGCTATAATATGCATGTATATGTATATTTTCACCCATAACAGTGCTCTCTCATAGCACGAGGGAAAATATTAACACTCACCATATATGTATAGTTAATGTTTCACCCATGAACAAAACCTCAAACTCTAAGGAACATGTGCTTTGAAGAAGACCGTTTAGTGTAGCCTAGATAGAAAGAATAAGTGCATAAATCATTTATTTATTATTCACTTAGGGGTATGCTAAGTATCCATCAATGTATTAAATAAAAATAATAATATTAAAAATATTTTTATATTAATAAATTTTTAAATAAAAACGTATTTAAATAAAAATATTTTGAAATATAAATAAGTATAAATGTAGGAGTAATTAAGAATCCTCTAGCCGGTAGTGTCCGACTAGACAATACATTAAATAATTTAACTTACATCTTTTCATACATACACCAAATCATAATATAATATAATAAACAAGCTAATTTATTAACTTTTCAACAAACAGTTACCCAGAACTTGACTCCTTGGTCCTGTTCTTAAATGACTAAGTCTCTTATATTTATGTCATATCATATACCTCTATAAAGTTGTTATGACGTGTTTCGCTGTTGCCGTCTGATTCTAGATGGGGAGACATGGAACACACTTAATCTTCGCTCTCTCCACCTAGTTTGAAAGTTATTTTGTCTTTGGTTTTTTTTTTTTTGAAATGCGCCACTTCTAAGAATAGGTTATTGCTCTGATCTGACCCGATCCGATGAGGGCGAACTGCCACCCTTGAGGCGATGAACGGGTAAATGTGAATGTGGATTGTGAGTTGTGAATGAGAAATCTGAATGAAGGAGAGGACTATGACTCTGTTAAGAGCCGGTACTGATTCAGGGCAGTATATAATGGAGAAACATTTCTCACCTCATTAAGAAGCCTTATAAAAATCAAATGGGTGCCGCAAATGTATGTTCTCGAACTCCATGCGTATTGTTTATGGGTTCCACAAGGATGAAGAGTGGTCGCTACCATGGGATGTACGACTGACAATGCAGTGCGACAGGTAATTGATAATGTTATGACAGATCCCAGTTCTGCTAGAGTCTAATATATATAAGCTATCTTCATCCTACGGTCGATTCATAGATACCCTTTTAAGTGGGATTGAACTCTTTACTTAAAAGAGTTTCACCTTTTCTGTGTCATATTTCAAAGCAGAAGGGTATTTCAACTTCGATGACACACGACATTTGTCTCAAGATGTCTATTGTCTAGAAATAAATCGTAGAGTTTTGCTTGCTTGCCTGCCTTCCTGCTGGGTGATTGTGCTACAGCTGCTGCTGTTTCAAATGTATTTTTGTCTTCTCTTTATTTGAATTTAAAAGGCTTTTGACAGTTTCTAATTTTATAATAAATATATAATATCTTTTCACCATATTCAGCTCATAATCC
This sequence comes from Drosophila gaucha, assembly GCA_035045545.1. NCBI lineage: Eukaryota > Metazoa > Arthropoda > Insecta > Diptera > Drosophilidae > Drosophila > Drosophila gaucha. The sequence goes on from JAWNOY010000406.1 coordinate 186,701, forward strand.
GCCCACCTCTATACAGACTCATATTTTCTGCAGCACGCCTCTGCACTGTACATAAATATTGCAAATTACATATATATATATATATATATATATATATATATATATAATCATATAGGTAATTACATTTCGCATAATCTTTGTTTTTGGTTGGCACGATCTGTGTTACAGAACTAAATGAAATTTCGTATTCGATCTTAATGAAAATCTTTTTCGATTCCGCCTACGATTGCGGGTGTGTGTTTTATAACCTAAGTATACCCCGGAGTATATTCCGAACCTCATTCCCCGGAATCAACGAATGGCCCTTCGTTTCGTTGCCTGGCATAGAGAAATAAACAATGAACATATTATAGAAAAGAATTTCATGAATTTTATGACATTTATGGATGTGTTGAACATTTCCCCTGCTGTCGTGTATATAAAATATGTACCAGTCGATCAATTTCGATGAGAGATGTTCGGAGTATAATACTTTCACTAGCTACGAAAGTCGCCGCCCACATCCAGAATCCATGAATAGGCTACCCAAGAGACAAGTGGACAGATCATATATTGCATACTATACATAGAAGACAAAATAATTTTGGATTTTTCGTTTTTATTTATGTATCTACTTATGAATGCTAACATCATATGGGTGAATAGATGTACAATACATTACATAGACTATTTTAAATAACTAAAGGACACAATGTAAGTAATAAATAAATTTACAAATTAATATTTTTAATTTTTTATTCGTTTTTCATCTTTTGAGTTTGGTAATATTTTTTTATATTGGCTTTAGATTAAATAAATGCAACTAAACCAACTCCCTTCATGTACATATTTTCATTAGTTATGGCTGCAGGTGTTAAAGTTTTAGCTGTATTCCAAGAGATGTCGCGCAAAAGTCTCCCGGAATAAAAATTACAGAGTTTGCGTGACATAATCCGATTTAAGGAAACTTTACATCGTTGGCACAATCAAGATTACCCCAAGTCCTCTCTGCATACACTCTTTACTCTCTATAAATTTCACATAGAACGCCAACGCCCCATCCGATTCCATTTCAATTTCTGTTTCTGTTTTCATTCATAAATTTGGCATTCAAAAATAGAATGCTCGTCCCGTCGGATCGCGATGGACCCCTGCACATATACGTAGTTCCCGATCCCTGTTCCGATGCCGATGCCGTTGTCATGCCAACGTCGTTGTGATTTTTCTGTTGATGCAGTAGCCCGGCCGAGGCAGGCCGAGGCAAGGTTAGCGCAATTTGATTAATATTAGAATTTTTGCGGGTAAATTTTTTAATGCATTTCCGGTGTGATTTCAGAATAACATAAGTATCTGTGTATGTGCTCATTTGTAGAAGCTCACACATTCATATATGTACATGTATAAATAAAAAGATTATTAGGTGGCACTTGGGGTCGAAGAGTCGATAACTGTTTTTATACCCTGTTTTTTACCATCCACATTTTTTTGTTTAAAAGGAAATTTAATTTTTTAATGTTGCAGTCATATTATTATCTGTCTGTATGTATGTAAAAATGAAAGCTCAAACAAACGTTCATTGGATCTCGTAGTCGGGCAGTCCCGACTAGAGTGTTTTTGAATTGTTTTAAACATATTCTGAAGAATTAATAAATTTGGTTGCTCGTTATTAAAAGTCTAAATTTAGTATATTGGTTTTCTACAATGTCCGCCTGTCTGTATTAACGCAATATATATACTCGTTACCGTCGTCTTATAAACTACAAACATTTTTTGGTAATCGGACGCTCTTTTTAAAAACGCTTTTCAAGCTCGCGCTTTAAATTATATAAAAAAAATAAATAAAATATATTGCAATATATTAAAATATATACTTAGAATCGCAAAACAATGTATATAGCATAGATGTATACGTACGTACGCCTATAAGGGCGTATTCTTTTAATGTGAAACGAATCAATACCCCGACACCCATACAGCCTCATTTGTGCTGAGCAGCCTCATCTACTCAATGTAAGTTACTTGCTTTTTGCTCTAATATAAGGGTATGTGTGGAACCCGAATGTCGAAGAATGAACTGTAGCCTTAACTGTTACAACACACATTTTTAATCTGAAAGCGTGCAAACTCTCTGATGGATGAATGGATGGATGGATGGAGTAGAAACACGTTCCCGACCGTACGCCCGACCTACATAATTGCAATTATGGACGAATGGCTTTTAAAGCCCTGGATAATAATTAGATTGGCATACAAGTATATATACTTTATGCATGCATGTATGTACACACATATATATATTATATATTTATAAATATATATATAAATATATATGCCACAATAATGACACACGCCGAGGTAAAGTTTTGATGACTTGGATGCCGCAAGGATTAGGACGTGCGTCTGTCGTCGCAAGTGGACAGTGTCAACGGCAATAGCCGGTTAATTAGCAATCGACATCACTCCCCAACCACATTCACTTCCAATCTATCCATTGAAAGCCACTTCCTGAGCAGTCAGCCCACAGGCAATGCTTTAATTGCCAGTAATTTTGAAAGGCTGTCAATAGCTGTTGATGCGGTCACAGGGCGTAGGTAGTGGGGCGGTGGTGGCGATGTTCATTGCGTAGTTAATGACTCCTAAAATGGTAAATAAATCGGTGCAAATCGCATGCTGCATCATCTAGCAAACCACAATCAGGCACTGAGATCCAAAGCCTATTCGCAACTGCACAGGGGTCCAAATGTTACAGCAAATGTTCATAAAGTCCTTCTCCTTTTCAAATAACTGCAATTTGCTGATTATTTCTTATTGTAACATATAATAGGTAATACATGACTATAATCGAGTCTTAAATGCAAAGAGGCGATGTTCCCAATAAGTCTTTAGCATTTTCCCAGATAGATATACCCTTTTTATTATACCTTGATCCCATTAAAAATGGGATTTCAGGGTATAATGTTGTGCGAATACATGGTAAAGTCAGAAGGGCGCGTGGAATATATATATATATATAAAGCAAGAGACTCGAAATTTTAAACATAAGTTTTTGTATACCGTCGACAGTACAAGTATATCTTTTTATACCCTAAACATATTGAAAATGGAATTTCAGGGTATAATGGTTTTGTGATGTTGTATATACTCGTTCACGGTGAAAATACAGCTAAATTTAATCCAGTATTTATTTTCAAATTTTGAAGTTAAATTACTGGTGATAACCTCTAGTGATAGTCATATAAATTATATCCCATATGGCTCATAGTGTACTTGCAGTCGCCCGACTGCAACTTTCTTGTTTATGTATCTATGCACAAAAGAAATCAATAATGATTGATACTTCAATTCTGCGATTGATAATTAAATTTCAGGATATCTCCTAGTTTTGCAGTCGTGACTAAAGGATTTTCACTTGGTTAACCAACAATGACTCAGACTGCAATTAAAAATTTGGAATTACTATATCATTTACTAGACTTGAAATTTCATATATAAATATTCATAAAGACTAGCTTCACTTTTAAGCACTTAGACTGTATACCTACGCCTCTGGCAAATCGAAAAGTATCTTCTACTGTTGTACAGCTAGAGCCCCCAAATACAACTTTAGTTCACAATTCAGTAGAGTATAAATGTATATAGGGCTATTTAAGGGAGTTAACAACACAGATCGAAATGTTTACTTCGTGCCTATGATTTTATTGTCGTCGAACGGTTGTCTGACAGAGAGTTGAGTTGACTGTCTGTTTGCGAGGGGACAGGGCTGGTTTATTTCTAGAACTTTTGGATATTTTGTCAAAAATTTGTGATTTCTTATAAATTATTTATTTTGGGCCAAATCATAAATGTTATATTTAGACATGAACAATATTTATGGTGACATTATTTTGACAGCCTCACGCACATGGAAATCAACAATTCTAAGTCGACATAAGAAAATAATAAAAGAAACTGAATGCACTGCCCGGTTTTTTAAATATATGGACTATACGGGCGCCAAGTCTTTGGACTTATTATGGTGTAAACAGAAAAAACCCAGGCTATTCATTTTGAAAACCTAGCATTGGCGCTGGGAAATTTCTCGATTTAGCACCTGTTTGACAAATAGCTTTCAGCTCGATTCCAGTTTTTTTCAGTTCCTCTCAATTTGGCTGGGCGGTAGAAACTTTTCGATTTGCTTGTTAATTCCAGTGGGAATTATTGCGCCCTTCCTCTGCCCGATGTAGAAATTATAAGACATTGATTGCTTATTGTAACAGATGAAGATTGATGATGTCTATTGATGATCGTTATTATCCGTATCATTGTCAGAGAGCTAGGCACTCCCCCATACGGGTTGCAACCAACTTGTATAAGTTTTGTAAATTTGGTGATCCATTTGCCTAGACAAGGACAACGAGAAGGAAATTTATTAGGGGGCTGTTGCCATTATCATTTGTGTCTCCATTGTTTGAGGGAACAAAGCTGCTGTTGCTTTGGCAACAAAAATATATGACAATGAGCTTCTAATTTGAATGCTATTTTATCCTTTGTTATCCTAGATTTAATCATGAACTGAACTGGGACTGGGCTGGGCTCGTTTCCCATCATTAGAGTCACCATTGTTTTCGCTTATATGAATGGGAAGCTCAAGTTCTTGAACGTGGACAAATTCCCATTTTGGGGTGGACAATTTTGTTATCCCCATGACTAACATATGTGTGTGTGTGTGTGTTTGTGTGTGTGTGTGATCGAAAAGTGATTCTTTGTTTAGATGGCAAATATGGGTCTTTGTTTACATCATCTTTTGGGGAGTACGTTTTTGCAGTGTTGCCCCATCATAATTGTACAAATCATATTTTCAATTCAAATTTCAATTTCCCCAATTTTCGTTCGAATTTCCTGGCCGGGAATTGAGAGCTTCACCCCAGTTCCCTTTCAGCCGCTCAACATGTGTGTTTCGTCAACGTCAGCTTCAGAGTCAGCGCGAACGTGAAATAACTTGTAATTGAATTGTCGCGGACGCACGATGCACAATGCAGCAGGTCCTGGCCAAGGAGCTGGAATATATATAGAAGAAAGAGGAGTTGAGAAAATAACAAACAAAGAAAGAAAAACAATTACCTGTAACACACTGGGCGGTCCGACCTACTCATTGGCAACAGTTCGGGTTTAACTACCCACAGCACTCACTTACAAGCATATATATGTATATACACTGATACACATATGTACATCGCGACTTTTGCCCGTTACTTTGCACTTGACATTGGTCGCGCGCCGGGTGGGACCAACCCGACCCGCCCCGACCTGCAGAGTGGGCATTCATAATTAGAATAAAGCAAATGTCGAGTGGATCAATGTACACGTCGTCCACATTATTGCGTTCCACCCCTTGGCAAAAGTGTCTCTCTCTCTCTTTCTATCTTTCTTTCTGTAACTCCCTTGGCCGACACGTGCATCATGAATGAAAAAGATGCAAGTGTATTTGGAACGCCGTTAGACTTAGACTTTCGGCCCAAATCTTCTCTGATCGATATAAAATATTATATATAAAAACTTTTGTCATCGATACACATAACACTATAAAAATCAAATTGTATGGGGCAAACGGATTGACATACAATGTGAGGACACTTTTTTGAAGCCTCAAAAAGTATATACATATGTATGTGTATGTGTATTTTAGATGATGCAGCGCGAAGGACGGATAGACATTAGTGATATGTTCTCATTAAAACTGGTATTCCCATCAAAGAAATCTGTTTAAGTTCCCAATAAGAAGAATGTCATCAGGCATTAGCACATCTACGCCCTTTTGTATTTCAATTCCCTCTGTTCAAAGGCATATTTTTGTGTACCAACAACAAATACAAGGAAAAAGCCAGTAAAAGCTGGAAAGCTCGAAACAAAAAGAAAAAAGAACATTGACAGCAGCAGCAAAAGCGAGCAGTTTATTATTATAATTGAGTTGAACTCATTTGAATTTCACGCCACTTTGAACCTCAATGAAAATGAGTGGAAATGAAAATCTGAATAATCAGTTTAATATTACATTTTATTATTAAATTTGAATTAAATGTTTTATATATATCTTTTTCGCTTTTTGAAGGGCAACAAATGTATTTAAAATTCAAATTCTTGAATAATTTAATTTTCAAATATCTTCCTTCCTCAAAAGTCTTACCTATTACCAACACAAGAATGTTCCCTGAATTATGTACGAATATAAGGCTTTTTTTATATCTTGTAAGACCAATCCCACATTCTATTTAGATGTGTTTGCAAACTTCTCGATCTTGTTAATAAATTTGTATACTCACAAAAAAACATAAAGAGTATAATGGTTTTGTGGAATGGCCTTCTTACTGACCGTCTGTTTGAACGCGAAATACAGTCGAATCCCGATATTTCGAAATGGCTAGGGATCACATTATTTACGAATCCCACAGGAATTCGATCTATCGAACAGGAATTCGAATGAATTTTTTTGGAGGGGACAGCATTTCTTACGAATATATAAATATTTTTATGTATCTTAGAAGTATTTTGAGTACATTAATCGCTAACTCCCGTGGATTATGTGTGCAGGCATCAATTCTATATCGTGCCTCGACAAGTACATGTTTTGGTGTATCTAAGATGTATGTAAGAGTATATCAATCAATAGTTTCCATGAATGACCTATTCAACGTGGGTTGATTTGATGTGCATATGCTTTATGCTCGCATATGAATGTCCTTTGATGAGGGTGCAATTCAAAGATGAGTCTGTGAGGATAGGGCGGTTTCTTATCAAGTTGTTAGCATCGTGAAATGTTGCAACCGCCAAAAATTTGGCTGCGAATGCTATTAAAATTCATTGGCACGCCTGGCCAGCTGCGACAGAGCTACCTAAGCGAAATCCGATAAGGATATCCAGGAGGCCGGATAACCGATAGCAGGACAACAGTGAGAATCCAATGCCTGACGCCCTTACAAACCACATTCACTTCCACATTCACATATAAATCCACATCCGCGTTCACGACTTAAGCAGCAGCAACTTTAGTTTTTGTTTGACGATTCCCAATTGGCCGTTTCTAATGCCACTTCTAATGCGGCTGTCGCTGTCATCGCCTGTCGCTGTCGCCTAAAGCGTCAAGCAAAACCGTTAATATTGTAGATATATATGTATATGTGTGTATATGTATAACAATCCCCGAGGAAGACAGCAAATCTGTTGAAAGGTTGCTGAGGCTGCGGCTCTGCCTGTGGCTTTGACTGTGGCTGCAAATTACATCGATGACACGCTGTGTCATCGCTTCATTGACTTACTCGTCGAGTGGGTCGCGGCGGGTGGTGCAGCCACAGCAGTGCTTCCAATTCAGCCTTTTTACGGTTAGATATAGTCTTTTTTACACTGATCGAAAAACAAAATTTTTTTAATTTTAATACATTTGTATACCCTTGCAAAAAGGGTATATTAATTTTGATCAGAAGTTTGCAACGCAGAGAAGGAGGCATCTCCGACTATATAAAGTATATATATTCATGATCAGAACGGCGAGCTGAGTTAAAATAACCATGTCCGTCTGTCTGGATCAACGCAATCTTCTCCGAGACTATTAAGGCTGCAGTGCTGAAATTCTGCACATAGGCTCCAATCTGCTTCAGGCATTGTATATCTCAGAATTTTCGGGATTGGTAGACTATATCCTATAGCTCCAATAGATGATCGATTTTAAAAAAGGTTTTAGTAGGAAAACTTCGGCGCTATTGAAGTCTAAATTGAATAAATAATCATTAATCGCACCCTCATACAAGAAAATATAGTATATATAGCTACGCCTTTTGGGGCGTGGCAAATCGGGTAAAAGTATATCTTCTACAGTTTAAGAGCAAGAACATCCAAATGGAAAGTAATATACTTTTGCCTCCCCTTCATACAGATGAAAAAGTATGTATCCACGCCCACTACGAGCGTGGCAAATCGCAAAAGTCTATATAGTGCTTAACATAAATACTTCAATATTTTGGACTCTGTTAGAGACTTGAAACTTAAAAATATATTTGTATCAACCACTCCTAGAAACAAGTAAGAACGCTCTAGTCGGGTCTGCCCGACTACGAGATCCCCTGAACCAAGTCCGAGGCGGTGTTTTAAACAATCTAGCTTATATCTTTTACCGGTACATATTACCCTCTGCGTGCACACACACACGCACACATATACATACACAAGCACGCGCGCCGCTTACTGCGTAGATGATATAGCGGCTGCGCTTGGGCTGCATTCTGGGCAGCATTATGAGAAATTCATTGTTGAATAACTTCGGTTCTAGATCTACTTTCTTAATGAAATTTTCAGGACATAATATTGACATCTAGAGGTGTATATATACGAAATCCCAACTCCCTAGTATTTGAAATACGTTTTTTCCACTTATGGGGCTAATGGGGGGAGGTATCCAAAATTTAAAAAGTTTTTTATCTGTATTTGCATCACAGCAACCTACATAGTCAATTTGGTGTCTCTAGGTATTATGGTCTAAAAGTTATAGCTTAAAAACAAAGTCAAAATATCGATTGTTATCGATAATAAGGAACTAGGATGAGTTATCGAAAAAAAAAAATAAACTTGTACTGCGTATGGTATACAAGAATATATATCTAAAATCTCAAATCTCTAGCTTTTGTGGTTTACGAGATCACTGCGTTCATACGGACGGACAGACGGACGGACGGACAGACGGACGGACGGACAGACGGACAGACGGACAGACGGACAGACGGACATGGCTAGATCGACTCAGCTCGTCGTCCTGATCAAGAATATATATACTTTATGGGGTCTGCCACGCCTCCTTCTGCCTGTTACATACATTGTCACAAAACCATTATACCCTGAATTCCCATTTTCAATGGGTTCAGGGTATAAAAAGATAAAGAATACATATCTACTCCCAATTGGGGGCGTGGCAAATTCCAAAGTTTTATAGGTACAGCTTCATACATGGGTTACTGTTGCCCTGCTCAATAGATTGACTAAAAATTATATATATCCACTTTTTTGGGGCGTGGCAAATCAGGGAAAACTATATCTATATCATTTACAATTGCAAGGCATGGCCGAAGTTAGCCTCTAGTTGTCAACTAATTTATCAAGGTCTGCTTAATCACTATCAAATTGTATGTATGCACATGTATAGACAAAATGCTTTTGCTTGGCGCTAATTGCCTATGGTTTTAAAAAAGGACACATTTTCTTGATTAATTTCAGTGCAACTTACCAGATTCGGGAACAAATTTTTCAGCATTGAAAAACTCAGCCAAATGGTTTTTACTCTTGCCTATATTTTCAACTGACGTTCAATTAAATTGATTTTTTAAGGTCTTTTACCACTGTCCATAATATAAAATAAATCGAACTAATATATTTACTACAACAAACTAAATTTTAAAAAAAGATTAAGTGACTTAAGCCTTAAGTAATAGAGAGGAGGATCTTCGAGTAAAACTTCAAGTCGCTAACTATTGTCGTCTGCCAGTTACATACATTTTAACAAAAAAATTATACCCTCAATTCCCATTTTCAATGTACATAAAATAAGCATTGAAGAGGTCAAGAAATTTAGTACATTTTCCTGCTATTGTCTCTATTTAGCCGTTTTATTTAAACATCCATCCCCCAGTTTTTGAACAACACTGATACGAAGCGTGGCTGAATTTCGGTTGGGCTAAACTGGAAGAATGTTGGCGGTGGACTCCACGGCTGTTTCGCTGTCACAAAGTTTTTCTTTCACAGCAAATATTCATCAATTTTGTGGAACAATATTCCATTGTTACTTTGTTACTTTGTTGTTGCTGTTTTTTCTACTTTTCTATTGCCCTTACCGCTAGCTGTACCCAGTGGACTTAGCCTTATACTTTGCGTATCTCCTAATGCCTTTTTATGTTGGCATTATTGAAAAATCAATTATATAAACATGCATAAAAAAAAATCTTACATCTGTTAAGAAGATACGATTAATAAAAAATCAGCTTATGCTGAATTTACATAGCTCCTACTGAAATCGATTAAGGCGTGTTCTTTGTTCAAATTAAAAAGATTTTATAATGTATAATTTGTGTAAAGTCTTTGTTAAAAATATGAAACAGGCAAAAGGAGGCATGTCAGAGCTGATCGACTTAGCTCTGTCCGTCTATCTGTCTGTCCGTCAGTATGTACGATATCAAAAACTATAAGAGCTAGAGACTTGCAATTTTATACGAAGATTCTCTTATATAGCGCGCATATCTTTTAAACAAAATTGTACATTTACCTTAATATGTATAGAACTAGAGGGATGGGCTAACTTCGGCCATGAAGAGTTCAAGATTGACGTATTTGAAAATGTTTGGGTCACTAGGTGTAAATTTGTAGAATATTGAGTTTTTACCGAAATTTACCACGCCTCCCAAATGTAGATATATATCATTTTTGGTCAATCTATTGAGTAGGGCAACAGTAAGCTATATGCCAAATTTTGGCACTCTTACTATTACTATTTGAACTATTTATTTTATTCCGATTTGCCACGCCCCAAAGAGGCGGATATGTATAATTTTGTATATTTCTGTCGAAGCAGTCAAGCTTAACATATTTGCCAATTTTGGGTTCACTAGATGTAAAATTGTAAAAGACACAGTTTTTACCGATATACCACTCCCCTAATAGGCGGAGCTATATATACTTTATCTCTTTTTTCGAAAGGTAGTCCATACAATAATTTGTTTTAAGTCTCAACTCACTGGCTCAAATAGTACCCAAAATATTAAGAAGGGCGTAGCTATATATACTATATCTTTCTGTATGGTGGTGAGATACACGAGTATATATTAAAAAGCACCGAACTTTTCCGACTAAAATATTGCTTAAAACCGATCTGTCCTATGCGAACTATAGGATATAATTGTCCGATCCGGATGATTCCGAGTATACAATGCCTGCAGCAGAAAGACGCCTATGCTATGTCAACTCAGCTCGTCGTGTTGATCAAGAATATATGTATATACTTTGTATAGTCGGAGATGCTTCTTTCTGTGCGTTGCAAGCTTCTGACTAAAATAATATATTTTTTTGCAAGGGTATAAAAAAATTTTCTAATAATAAATCACTTAAAACTAAGAGAGACAATTTCTGAAATCAACATTTATCTATTTTGGGAAATCAAAAACACTTTGGTAACCTACCTAATATTAATAATGTTTTTATTTATATTCAAATGATTTCAAGATATCCTGTAAATGTTATGCTAACAGAATAATTAATAAAAGACAATTTGTTTTAGCTGATTACAGGGTATCTAGTCTAGTCGAGCTCACTCGATGGCAGCTCGCTTGCTTGCTTAATAATAATAACATGGATAACAACAATAAAAAAACGTAAATTGCAACCAAGCGCAGCCTGACACTTAGGTCCTAAAAAAGAGGTCCATGACAACTCCTTCGCAATTTAAGAATTTTACAACCCTTGTGCGGCATGATTCACGGGTCGAAGATGTAAAAAGGGCGATATGTGTGTGGGCAGAATAAGAACAGGAATGGGTGACCTGTTAACATAACTCCGAAGACTTTCGGTTGAAATGTGCTTCTATTGCACATTTATATTTAAATACTTGTACAGTATGTATATACAGTATAAACTGGAGATAAAAGTCTTTGCTTTTACCCTGTAAAATAAAAGTTTATATGGGGAAACAGAAGATAATTAAACTATAGAGGGGGAGTGGAGAATAGATAATTAGTGGATACACAATATATAAGTCATAGACTCATAACTGTTCTCGCTATTTGTTTAGCATACAAAATGAGTATTCAACTAGTCGAGCTCTCCTTACGGAAACAGTCCATCTGGTTGTTTATTCGTGTAAGCAATTTGTACTTGCATGTACTTACGAATGTGTTCGCACGGTTTATCTTCGTCTATTGTGCGAATGTCGTAGCGGAATGAAAAGCGAGTGATGGGGATGCTCCTCGGTGGCTGTCGTCGTCAATGAATATGAAATGAGATACTCCAGTGCCATCAGCGTCAACATCAACAGCAACAGTAACATTTAACATTCGCATACGCATCAGCATCCACCTCCTCATCTGCTTCTGCGGACTTACTGCGGCTCTTTATCAATTTGCCTCGAATGCAACTAACAAAGCCTCGCCACAACAAAGCCAAAGGATGTTTCTCTGTCGTATAATGCCTTGCTAAGGATGTTTTTCTTCTGCATCTTTCCATTTTACCGCGAATCCCTACCAGAGCGTCATGGCAAGCAGCTATTCTCCCCGAATGTCTGAATGTCCACTTCAAATTTTGTTATTGTGTTGCATTTCGTGGCGTTAATGAGGTGCTTGCTCTGTGGTAATTGTATATACCCTGTTCTGGCGTATGGGTGCGTTGAGGTCAATTGGTTCATTACACCCTGGAACTCATTGTAGAGTATGTGAAGTGTTTGGCTCTGCATGAACACATTTATTAGAATAATATAATAGATATCTATATATGATTTTTATTACGTTTTATACCCTTGCAGAAAAAGGTAGATTGTTTTAGTCAGAAGTTTACAACGTAAAGAAAAATATATATATTCGTGAACAGCACGAAGAGCTAAATAAAGTCCTGGACGTCTGTCTGAATCAATGCAACCTACTTCCAGAGTTTTAAAGCTGCAGATCTGAAATTTTGCACATTAGCTTCTTTATAATGTAGTTATTGTATATCTGATATATATATCGAGTGCCTATTTATATATATAGCATATGGCTGCCATATGATGAATCGGTTCAGAAAATTGGTTTAAGTAGAAAACACTTCGGCACTTTTAAATGTTTAATTTTTGCTATAAAAGATATGTTCATCTTACTATGTTAAAGTATTAGTAATGTAATTTGCTGATTATCCAATAGGACAGAAACAAACAAAAATGAAACCTTTTAAGTTCTCAGACTTTAAATTTGTAATATATAATTATTATTATATTATTATTACAAATAAATATAGTATATATAAATCGGTTAAGACTGCATATTTTACAGTTATTAAGCTGCAACCATCTCTTTAGATCGATCCAATCGAGAAACTGGCTTAACATAAGACCTCTAATATTTTGGGCGCTGTTAGAGCCAGAGACTTAAGAGAGTATTTTCTATTTTATAAAGCCGATTAGGGGCGTGCCAAATCCGTAAAAACGGAATTCCAAAAATTGATACAAAATACCTTTATTGATACCTTACTTGTCGCGTCTTTTAAAAAGTTATCAACTATTATATATCCGCCTTTTGGGCCTTGGTAAATCGGAAAAAAATTATTACTTCACACTTTTACAACCAGGATCATCAAATTTTGAAGGTAGACTCTCTAGTGCAAAAAAAAACAAAAAAGGTTAAGTTTTTTAACGTTTTCTGAAGGAAATAAGATTTCGTTTACAGATTGACAATATAGAATATAGGGTATCACATTAACTTGGTTTTTTGTTGTGTTCATGAAACCTGAAACATTCTATTTTCTTAATATAAGATGAATTGAAATGTTTTATTGCATGAATGTATAATTGTTTGTTCTTCACATACCGAATTTATATAATTATATAGTGAAAATCCGTCACTCCAAACTCTGTCCGAGCTGTAGGAAAGATTCTTGAAGGTTAATATGTGACTGCTATCTAAATGCTTAATTCAAAGGCATATACCGAATCAAACATGAGAGCCGACTTTGTCTATATTAAAAAATATATTATTTGTTTTACTTTATATTAATATTATTATTATTATAAAACATATATATACTATATATATAAATACATATACTCAACTTCATTGAAAATAAAGCTGTGCAACGCCGTATAGTTATCAAATAAATAATGAGTGAAAAACGAATAAAAAATAGAACAAACTGTATTATTACTTTTATGTGAAATTAAACGACAGTAAAGAAGATAAGATATTTATTACAAGAACAAATAAAAGGTGAATCTAATTTTCTTTAGACTCTGTTCCCAAAGGGAAAAAGAGTCTATTGGATTTGTGCAATGTCCGTCTTGCTGTCTGTCCGTCTGTCCGTCTGTCCGTCTGTCCGACTGTCCGTCTGTCCGTCTGTCCGTCTGTCTGTATGAACGCGCAGCATTTGGACACTATAGAAGCTAGAGACTTGTAATTTGGAATATATACTCGTGTGTATCCGCGTCAGATCAAGTTTGAGTATTTTTCCGATACGCCCACAGGGGGCGTGGCAAATCGGGAAATGCTATATCTATTAAGACTAAAACGCTGTTATTTTAGTCAATATTGAAGTCTAAGAAATGGGATTTAGAATATATATTCGTGTACACCACGCGGACGTTTTAAGATATAGATTATATATCTAAGCCCATTGTGGGCGTGGCAAATCGGATAAAACTATATCTTCTACAGTTTTGAAGCTAGAGCATCCAAATTTGGCATGTGGGTTACTGTTGACCTTCCCTTAAGTTAGATCAAAAAGTTATATACCCACGCCCCCTGGGGGCGTACCAAATCGGGAATATATATATAGCGATTTGTATAAATCTTATAATATTTTGAGCGTATTAAGAGCTAGAGACTTGAAATTTGGAATACATGTGCAAGTATATCACTCGGAATCAAAAATATATATTATAGATATTTACGCCCATTAAGGGCGTGGCAAATCGGATAAAACTGTATCTCCTACAGTTTTGGAGCTAGAGCGTCCAAATTTTGCATGTGGGATACTGTTGACCTCCTCTTAAGATAAGTTAAAAGTTATGTATCCACGTCTTCTGGGGGCGTGGCAAATCGGGAATTACTATATCTTTTACTAAAACCGTGATAATTTCGGCAATATTTCCGCCAGAGAGTTGGGACTTGGAATATATATACTAGTATCCTACCTCTACCCAAAAATGTATGTTATATATAGCTACGCCCATTTGGGGCGTGGCAAATAGGGTAAAACTGTATCTCCTACAGTCTTAGACGTAGAGCATCCAAATTTGACATGTGGGTTACTGTTCATGAAATTAAAATTTACGAAAAAAAAAAAATAATAATAATCATAATGTAAGCCTCCGTAAAACAAATTCTAGTTGACCTAACTGGGGATTGAAGCAGGGTCTTCGCTACCACAACGCAAGTCTGTTTAACCAAATCAAAACACTTCCAAACTCAGTTTGGCACATAGCCACGCAAGAGACGCCGTGGTGTTGTGGGTAGAGTGGTGGCATGCGAAGCGCGTGACCCAGGTTCGATTCCCAGCGCTGACGCGTGATATTATCATTTAATAAAATTTTTTTTTTTATTTTTTTTTATAACTTCTATGTTATTTAATGGATTTGATAAAATTTTCAGCATAAATCCTTATATTTATTAAAACAAATTCTAGTTGACCTAACTGGGGCAAGTCTGTTTAACCAAATCAACACACCAAACTCAATTTGGCGCAAGAGACGCCGTGGTGTAGTGGGTAGAGTCGGTGGCATGCGAAGCGCGTGACCCAGGTTCTATTCCCATCGCTGCCGCGTGATATTATCATTTATTAAAATGTTTTTTTTTTTTTTTTATAACTTCTATGTTACTTAATGGATTTTGATAAAACTTTCTGCATAAATCCTTATATTTTATTAAAAATACGGTTTTACCTAAAAAATTAAAAGAAATGTAAATGTGGCTCTATTTGCAACTGAACTTTTATTAAATTGATTTTGTGAAATGTGGAGCCAGTATCCAAAATATATAATAAAAACCAAAATAGTATTTTATTTTAAAAAAGCTGTATGTAAAATTGTATGACTGTAGCTAAATTGATGTAAAAGACATGCTCAAAAAAGGAATCTCAATAATCTCGCATTCAAACATACGGAAAGACGGACGGACGGTCTACATATTTATTGAGCCTACACACCTTTAACAGGAACAGAGTCTGACGCAGTCGGTGGCGCCCGACTGCAACGTTCTTACTTGTTTTTTTTTTTAATTTTAATTTTTTAATAAACTTAAGTAAATGTTTTTTAAATATTTCATTTAATAGTTAATACAATTGTTAGTATTTAATCTTTATAAAAAATAGCAAAATGGGAAAAAAATATATTTAATAAAAGTTTAAAATTTAAAAAAAAAATTCTTTTTGGAGATTTTATTATTATTTAATGTAATATAATTAAAATAAAATTAAAAAAAAACAAGTAAGAAAGCTCTAGTCGGGTCTGCCCGACTACGAGATCCCCTGAACCAAGTCCGAGGCAGTGTTTTAAACAATCTAGCTTATATCTTTTACCGGTACATATTACCCTCTGCGTGCACCCACACACGCACACATATACATACACAAGCACGCGCGCCGCTTACTGCGTAGATGATTTAGCGGCTACGCTTGGGCTGCATTCTATGCAGCATTATGAGAAATTCATTGTTAAATAACTTCGGTTCTAGATCTACTTTCTTAATGAAATTTTCAGGACATAATATTGACATCTAGAGGTGTATATATACGAAATCCCAACTCCCTAGTATTTGAAATACGTTTTTTCCACTTATGGGGCTAATGGGGAGAGGTATCCAAAATTTAATAAGTTTATTATCTGTATTTACATC
This sequence comes from Drosophila gaucha, assembly GCA_035045545.1. Taxonomy (NCBI): domain Eukaryota; kingdom Metazoa; phylum Arthropoda; class Insecta; order Diptera; family Drosophilidae; genus Drosophila; species Drosophila gaucha. Next base: position 203,257 of record JAWNOY010000406.1, read on the forward strand.
ACAGCAACCTACATAGTCAATTTGGCGTCTCTAGGTATTATGGTCTAAAAGTTATAGCTTAAAAACAAAGTCAAAATATCGATTGTTATCGATAATAAGGAAATAGGATGAGTTATCGAAAAAAAAAAATAAACTTGTACTGCGTATGGTATACAAGAATATATATCTAAAATCTCAAATCTCTAGCTTTTGTGGTTTACGAGATCACTGCGTTCATACGGACGGACAGACGGACAGACGGACAGACGGACAGACGGACAGACGGACGGACGGACAGACGGACAGACGGACATGGCTAGATCGACTCAGCTCGTCGTCCTGATCAAGAATATATATACTTTATGGGGTCTGCCACGCCTCCTTCTGCCTGTTACATACATTGTCACAAAACCATTATACCCTGAATTCCCATTTTCAATGGGTTCAGGGTATAATTATGTACCATCTAAATTTTAAAATAATAGTTTATTTAATTTTTCAGTATTCTTTTCAAATTAAGATTTGCGGAATTTTTAATCCTGATCACAAATTAAAACAAGTAAGAAAGCTCTAGTCGGGTCTGCCCGACTACGAGATCCCCTGAACCAAGTCCGAGGCAGTGTTTTAAACAATCTAGCTTATATCTTTTACCGGTACATATTACCCTCTGCGTGCACACACACACGCACACATATACATACACAAGCACGCGCGCCGCTTACTGCGTAGATGATTTAGCGGCTACGCTTGGGCTGCATTCTGGGCAGCATTATGAGAAATTCATTGTTAAATAACTTCGGTTCTAGATCTACTTTCTTAATGAAATTTTCAGGACATAATATTGACATCTAGAGGTGTATATATACGAAATTCCAACTCCCTAGTATTTGAAATACGTTTTTTCCACTTATGGGGCTAATGGGGGGAGGTATCCAAAATTTAAAAAGTTTATTATCTGTATTTACATCACAGCAACCTACATAGTCAATTTGGTGTCTTGCTATCCGCCTGTCTATATGAACGCGCAGCACTTGAAAACTTTTTTTCATTTTTGTGTGTGCCCGGATCAAGTTTTAATGTTTCTTCCGAGACGCAGACTGGGGCCTGATCTCAAATCAGGAATGCTATATCTATTAATACTAAAACTTTGTTATTTTCGTCAATAATGCAGTCTAAGAACTGGGATTTGGAATATATACTCGTGTACACCACCTTTATTATCTGTATTTACATCACAGCAACCTACATAGTCAATTTGGTGTCTCTAGGTATAATGGTCTAAAAGTTATAGCTTAAAAACAAAGTCAAAATATCGATTGTTATCGATAATAAGGAAATAGGATGAGTTATCGAAAAAAAAAATAAACTTGTACTGCGTATGGTATACAAGAATATATATCTAAAATCTCAAATCTCTAGCTTTTGTGGTTTACGAGATCACTGCGTTCATACGGACGGACAGACGGACAGACGGACAGACGGACAGACGGACGGACGGACGGACGGACAGACGGACAGACGGACATGGCTAGATCGACTCAGCTCGTCGTCCTGATCAAGAATATATATACTTTATGGGGTCTGCCACGCCTCCTTCTGCCTGTTACATACATTGTCACAAAACCATTATACCCTGAATTCCCATTTTCAATAGGTTCAGGGTATAAAAAATATACTGCTGATTGGTAATATCCTTACAATTATAAAGGATATAGGTATAGTTTTCTCTGATTTGCCACGCACCCAACTAGTCGATATATATGTCAATGTATTGAGCAGGGCAACAGTAACCTATATATCAAATTTTGAAGCTTTACCTATAAAACTTTGAAAGATATAGCTTTCTCCGATTTGCCACGCCCCAAAGAGCCGGATATATATCATTTTTCATAATTTTGCAGGAACGATCAATCTTAACATTTTTGTTAAATTTTTGGACTCTAGATGTAAAATTGTAGACGATACAGTTTGTTCCGATTTGCCACGCCCCTAATGGGAGTAGATATATATGCTTCATCTTTTTTTCTAGGAGTGGTTGATACATATATATGTTTTAAGTTTCAAGTCTCTGGCTCTAAAAGCGTCCAAAATATTGAAGGATTTATGTTAAGCACTATATAGATTTTCGCGATTTTCCACGCCCCAAGTAGGCGTGGATATATAACTTTTTTAACTATCTGAAGGGGAGGCAAAACGTATATTACTTTCCGAATTTGGATATTCCAGCTCTTAAACTGTAGAAGATGTAGTTTTACCCGATTTTCCACGCCCCCAAAAGGCTTACCTATATACTCTATATCTTTTTATTGGGGGAGCGAATCATGAGTATAATTTCCAAGATTCAGACTTCAATAGCGCCGAAGTTTTCCTACTAAAACCTTTTTTAAAACCGATCAGTCCGATCGGGATGATTCCGAGATATACAATGCCTGAGATATACAATGCCAGATTCCAGCCTATGTGCAAAATTTCAGTTCTGTAGCTCTTATTGTCTCGGAGGAGATTGCGTTGATCCAGACAAACGGACAGACGGACAGACGGACATGGCTATTTCAACTCAACTCGTCTTGCTGATCAATAATATATATACTTTATGAGGTCGGAGATGATTCCTTCTCTGCGTTGCAAACTTTTGACCAAAATTAATATACCCTTTTTGCAAGGGTATAATAATGCCCTTTACTAATGAGTCCACACAGTAGTTCAGCTCTCTCTCTGAGATTCCGCGTAATTGCTATTAGCCTCGATTACCACTCTGACCTCCCACACCATCCATCCCACCCATACAATCACCACTGCCGAAGGACACCCACAATGCAAAGTCGAATACGTTGTACATATATACAGGGTATACACATGGAATATAGACGGGATCGGTATAATTGTCACTTAATCAATTAGGATTGTGTCTTTGAAGTTGGCAGCCCTGGATCGGGGATCTCCAATTCAAAAACAAAATAAAATGAAACGAAACGGAATATACAAATGAAGTACGATTTAATAATGAAAACAAACATACGGATGATATATATGTATATGTACACTTGTCTGACCAGGCTGACAGTGTATTTAAGAGGGGGTTGTGGCGTGGATTTTAATGACGCTTCGTAATGTTAACGAAGAGGAATAAATAAGCAAAGACTACACACACCCAAAATACGAACAAACAGCAAACAACAACAACACAGCTTAAAGCAAACAAAATAAAATAACGGAATAAAACAATCAGGAAATTGTCCTTTGATCTTTTACCACCCACCCAACCAACCATCAATCCGACTCCCAGGACAAACACAATCCAAACCATATCGTCGTAATTTCCCTACATAGTTGTTTTTGTCGCTGCTTTTGCGGCCATAACCGAAATTAACAAGTTAAACAAATAAAACGAAAACGAAATAAAATAACTTCAAACTCATCTCTCTGTAATTTGAGATTCGTTTGGAAAGATAAACACCGAGTTTAATCAATATACTAAACAAGGCCCAATAATTATTTGGGGGTCCAAATAAGCAGTTCCATCTCTCAGCTAACTGCCTACCATATACAAATGAAGCGTTTATTTTTAATAAATATTTATTTATTTTTTATACCCAAAAATAGTATACTACTTTTGGTTAGAAGTTTGCAACGACTTTATAAAGTTTATACGCTTCTTTCTACTGCAGGCGTCTTATATTTCGAGCTATATCCTATAGCTTCTATAGCTCCAAGATTAATCAGTTTTAGCATGCTATACTTCGGCGCTATTGAAGTCTAAGACTTGGGATTTTGAACGTTTACTCGTGTACCGAACCCCCTTGCAAAAAGGTAAAACAAATCGAGTAAATCTGTATCTTCTATAGTTATAGAGCAAATATTTCAAAATTTGGCGGCAGGCTACTAAAAGTAATATATCCACGCCTTCTGCGGGCGCAGCAAATCTTCTTATATTTTGGGAGCTGTTAGAGCCAGACACTTTAAATTTGAAACATACATTCATACAGCTACGCCCATTAGGGGAGCGCCAAATCGGCAAAAACTCCATCTTCTACATTTTAATACTCGTTCACGAAATGAAAAGAGTATATTGGTTTCGTGCAATCTTTGTCTTGCTATCCGCCTGTCTATATGAACGCGCAGCACTTGAAAACTTTTTTCATTTTTGTGTGTGCCCGGATCAAGTTTTAATGTTTCTTCCGAGACGCAGACTGGGGCCTGATCTCAAATCAGGAATGCTATATCTATTAATACTAAAACTTTGTTATTTTCGTCAATAATGCAGTCTAAGAACTGGGATTTGGAATATATACTCGTGTACACCACCTTGATACTAAAAGATATCGTATATATATATATTTGTGGTGTGCGGCAAATTAGTAAGAACTATATCTTCCGCAATTTTAGAGGTAGAGTCCTAAAATTTGGAAAAAAGATTACTTTTTCCATCCTTCTTAGATTGAACAAGTAAGAACGCTCTAGTCGGGTCTGCCCGACTACGAGATCCCCTGAACCAAGTCCGAGGCGGTGTTTTAAACAATCTAGCTTTTACCATTTCATATTACCCTCTGCGCGCACACAGACACGCACACATATACATACACAAGCACGCGCGCCGATTACTGCGTACATGATTTATCGGCTGCGCTTGGGCTGCATTGTGGGCAGCATTATGAGAAATTCATTGTTAAATAACTTCGGCTCTAGATCTACTTTCTTAATGAAATTTTCAGGACATAATATTGACATCTAGAGGTGTATATATGCGACATTCCAATTCCCTAGTATTTGAAATACGTTTTTTCCACTTATGGGGCTAATGGGGGGAGGTATCCAAAATTTAAAAAGTTTGTTATCTGTATTTGCATCACAGCAACCTACATAGTCAATTTGGTTTCTCTAGGTATTATAATCTATAAGTTATAGCTTAAAAACAAAGTCAAAATATCGATTGTTATCGATAATAAGGAAATAGAATGAGTTATCGAAAAAAATATATAAACTTGTACTGCGTATGGTATACGACAATATATAACTAAAATTTCAAATCTCTAGCTTTTGTGGTTTACGAGATCACTGCGTTCATACGGACGGACAGACGGACGGACGGACAGACGGACAGACGGACGGACGGACATGGCTAGATCGACTCAGCTCGTCGACGTGATCAAGAATATATATACTTTATGGGGTCTGCCACGCCTCCTTCTGCCTGTTACATACATTGTCACAAAACCATTATACCCAGAATTCCCATTTTCAATGGGTTCAGGGTATAAAAATCATTGACATACGCCTCTTGGAGAGTTGCAAATCCGAATAAACTAATGCGGTTTTTAAACCGATAAGCGAGTATATCTGCGGTCGGTTGTGCTCGACTGCAACGTTCTTAATTATAACAACTAGAATCTGTACAAGTAAGAACGCTCTAGTCGGGTCTGCCCGACTACGAGATCCCCTGAACCAAGTCCGAGGCGGTGTTTTAAGCAATCTAGCTTATATCTTTTACCGGTACATATTACCCTCTGCGCGCACACACACACGCACACATATACATACACAAGCACGCGCGCCGCTTACTGCATAGATAATTTAGCGGCTGCGCTTGGGCTGCATTCTGGGCAGCATTATGAGAAATTCATTGTTAAATAACTTCGGTTCTAGATCTACTTTCTTAATGAAATTTTCAGGACATAATATTGACATCTAGAGGTGTATATATACGAAATCCCAACTCCCTAGTATTTGAAATACGTTTTTTCCACTTATGGGGCTAATGGGGGGAGGTATGCAAAATTTAAAAAGTTTATTATCTGTATTTACATCACAGCAACCTACATAGTCAATTTGGTGTTTCTAGGTAATATGGTCTAAAAGTTATAGCTTAAAAACAAAGTCAAAATATCGATTGTTATCGATAATAAGGAAATAGGATGAGTTATCGAAAAAAAAAATAAACTTGTACTGCGTATGGTATACAAGAATATATATCTAAAATCTCAAATCTCTAGCTTTTGTGGTTTACAAGATCACTGCGTTCATACCGACGGACAGACGGACAGACGGACAGACGGACGGACGGACAGACGGACAGACGGACAGACGGACATGGCTAGATCGACTCAGCTCGTCGTCCTGATCAAGAATATATATACTTTATGGGGTCTGCCACGCCTCCTTCTGCCTGTTACATACATTGTCACAAAACCATTATACCCTGAATTCCCATTTTCAATGGGTTCAGGGTATAAAAAATGAAAAAGCTATATCTTCCACAGTTTTAAAGCTATATTCAAAAAATTATAAAAATAAGTCAGTGTTGAACTACTCTGTAGGCTTATTACAAATTATTTACATTACGCCTGAGATAACAAATATTTATTAACTATTATTATTATTTATTATGGAATATATATGCATCTAAATATTTTAGAGTTTTCTGGTCAAGTTATTGTTTTGATTACTAAACAGAGTCTTTTAATTTAAGCCTTTTAATTTAATTCATAATAAATATGTAAAAAAAATGTATATTAAAGATTGAATGGACTCAACATTAATCGAACATGATCGAGAACAATATATTATAAGGGGGCTGTTGGGACACAAATAGAAAGATATATAAAATATTTTTATAGTTTGTCTATTTGAAGGTCAAGAAACCATCATATACTTCGTTTGGTATTTCTTGTATTATAAATTGCTTGTTTTAGACGCTATTCTTCAATGATAACAATTATTTTTGAGTAGTTTTATACAACTTATACAAACTTAGCAGTAATCGACGGATTTTTTGTTAGAAATTTTACCAATATGATTACAAAGCTACCCCCGACCTTGAAATAATCCATTTAAAAATACTTTTTTTTTTTAATTTTTAATTTAATTAATATTTCATATTACAAAAATTAATTTTGTTAATGACTCATCGTTACATCGTTGATCGGTTAGAATCATTTTGAGGGTCGAAAATAAACTTTGTATAATGAAATAATAATTTAATTAAAAATCTTTAAAAATCGGATTTTTAAATAGACAATTTTTAGGTCGTGAATTTTTTGTAATCCCTTTACATGGATTTGAAATAATATTGGCGAAAAGTCTAACAAAAAAGCCGTCGATTGCTCTTTGAGCGAAAAAAATAAAAATCATTTTAATCATTATTTTGAAGTTTAATTTTTTTTGGATCAAAATTAATAATTATGATCTAAGTTGTATAAAATTACTCAAATATAATAACTATCATTAAAGAAAACTAAAAATTTAAAGCTTAATCATTAACATGTATTTTTAATTATTTTAGTTATAATGATTACGGTCCCTGAAATAAATACATTGTATATATTAAATATTGTCACACAAATCAAACAATTATTTTGGGTTCTTCTGTTAATATTATTTGCAAATTCATACATATTATTGACGCACCGTTACTATACGTACATCCATTATAATTACTCATACAGAAACATATGTAATGTATATGCGTTTAATATGAAGATGTTCAGATACATAAATACTTAACATATATTATTTATACTAGAATGCGTCAATTTATTTAAGTATATACCGGAGCTAACACACACATCCATACATAAATATGTATGTATGTATTTATGTCTATGTACATAGTTGTACGGCTAACATACTAACAAAGTGCAAGTGCTTACCCGATTGTGTATTATTTGTATATATGCATGCATATGTATATACAATTTGAAGTATGTATGTATATATGTATGTGTGCTGTGTGTGGGTGTGTGTGTGTTTCTTCCTCGCTCGCCGTTAGCCAACCGAAACGCAATGTGGGCACAATGGAAAATAATTGACGAGACAATTGGCTGAGACAAACTAGGCATTACCCACCGCTGTTGGCGTATCTAGGGTTGCCTCGGCCTCTACCGATGCACGATGCACGATAATGGGAGGAGCTTCAGATTCAGTTTCAGCTTCGTATATGTGAAACAATGGCCTTTGTACGATGATGTTCTCGTATTCGCGCTGCCTTCACATTCGCATTCTATTGATTTTTGAACTGGGTGGCAACAACGAGGATGTTGTTGTTTGTTTGTTTTTGCTCAGCTGCAGATTTTATAGAAATACGTATACACATATGTACATATGAATGCGAATATGTATATATCGGTGGTACATGTGAATGAATATTTGTATGTATATATAAAGAACAGTAATATGTATATACAGTCAAAGTGTGTGTATGTGTGTGGATGAATATATTTGACACGGAAAGATGCGCCACCAACCATATAAACACAGAAAACCAAAGAAAAGAGCGAATGCTCGTAATTCGTGCAACAATGTGTGAGCAATGAAATCGCGTACCAACAATTGAATGCACGCCCATCAAGCTCGAGATAAGTTGAGAATGAGAGTCCCGGCACACCTTTTCTCTCTGGCGTGTTCTCTCTCGCTCTCTCACTCTCTCTCTCTCTCTCTGTCTCTCTATCTCACTCTTTTTCTCTGTCTCTCACTCTCACTCTCTCTCTGCGCAACACTATGAATACACCATTTTCATGCACTCACACCTCGGACGGATTGTACATACTGAGAATCTGTAAACCAAAATACAACGAGCAAATAGTAAATTTACTCTTAAAGGCTGTGACGTCAGAGAAGAATTACTCTCTCTAGTCTTAACTCCCACTAACGTGGACATGCGCAGTAACGGGCAGCAAGACAATTGCAGTGTTATATCAAAGCAAAAAGAATTTTCATAGCGCCGGCATCAGTTCTCTGTGATGTGTCAATGCTAACAGTAAATGCTGGCACGAATGCGAATACGAATGGGAGTGCGAGTGCCAACCTCTTACGGAGCTCAGGCCCTCTCCAAACGGCAAGGTAACAGAGTAACACAACAGTAAATTTAAGGGACAAACGCAAAACGTTTTGGCTCTGTCTTTGGCTTCAGCGTTGCCTTGCGCACGAACAGTTGGGACTAAAACGGAGGCGCGGCTCTACTCGTTGCTCGCGTCGGTATGGATATTTCATTGTGTTGGAAAAGACAAAAGCGTCAGCAACAGCAACAGAAGCAAGTTCACTGTTCCAGCCAATCACGCGAGGGGCTTATGCGAGGTGCTCCCTGACTCGCGAAGACTACGTCGTGAGACAATTGACGGTTACGGTTACATCTAAGTGCGCCAACACACTTTCACACATACACTGACACATGCATATATTTATATGTAACTGTTTCTCTGTCGATACACGATCGACCGGTCATTGTTAAGCCACGATTCCGTACGTACAAAAGTAGCTGATGCCGAGAGCTAGCTAGTGAAAAGTGTTTTAATCATATACGAACTCTAATTAATACCTAATCCACTCAATTATAAAGAAAGTGCTTTTAAAATTAACTCATTTGAAAGTAATCCGTAAATAAATTTATTTTATTTTCCGTACGTAAGGTTCTTGTAATATGTAGTAAGAATATCACGCTGATTCATATACATATAGTCTTCAAAAATGTCCGTCCATCTGTAAATATCAGCGGCTATATATTTCATAGATTTGTAAAGGTTTGTCTTTGAAAGGTTTAAATATATAGATGGTATAAAATACAGTTTTCAAATAATGTGCAATTATTAGTCTTCCTTTTCAGATTTTTCAGATACGATACGTATATACATTTTATATATATGCAGTTTGCAAAAAAGAAGGTTATGAACCGAGCGGTAGAGGTGATAAATTGTGATCCAACTGTAAAATCGGATTTTTTTGCTATCCATATTTACAATATCTATTTAATATATCTTTCGTATGAAAGATAAGTGAAGAGAAGTGACCACATAATAGTAATATTTTATTACACGAGTTCTAGCTTCAATGTCATTACACAAAAGCCATTTGCTCATTATACTCGTTCACAAAGTGAACAGAGTGTATTGGTTTTGTGCAATGTCTGTCTTGCTGTCTGTCAGTCTGTCGGGAAATGCTATATCTATTAATACAAAGCAAATCGGAAAAAACTATATCTTCCACAGCTTTGATGCTGGGAATACCACATTTTGCAGCTAGATTACTGTTGATCCCCTCTACTGATAATATTTCAATTTATTAAGCTGACTTTTCACCATGAGTGAGTATAAATGCAGTCGATAGCGCCCAACTGCAATGCTCTAACTTGTTATACCCTTGCAAAAAGGGTACATTAATTTAGGTCAGAAGTTTGCACGCAGAGCATCTCCAACTACATAAAGTATATATACTCTTTATCATCAAGACGAGCTGAGTTGATATAGCCATGTCCGTCTGTCCGTCTGTCCGTCTGTCTGTCTGTCTGTCTGTCTGTCTGTCTGGATCAACGCAATCTCCTCGGAGACTATTGAACCTACAGAGCTGAAATTGTGCACATAGGAATCTGCTGCAGGCATTGTATATCTCGGAATCATACGGATCGGACAACTATATCCTATAGTTCGCATAGGACAGATCGGTTTTAAGAAATGTTTTAGTGGGATAACTTCGGCGAAGTTAATAGGTCAGAAGTTAAGTTAATAATGAAGTCTAATACTTCAAGTTTGGAATATTTATTCGTGTACTGCACTCCCCTATGAAAATATATTTTATATATAGCTACGCCTATTAGGGGCGTGGCAAATCGCGTAAAGCTGTATCTTCCACAGTTATGAAGGTATAACACCCAAATTCGGCAAATAGACTTCTGTTAACCTTCATTTAAGATTTGTCAAAAAATTTTATATTTACGTCTACCAGGGACGCATCAAATCAGGAAAGTCTATATAGTGCTCAACATAAATCTTCTAATATTTTGGTTGTTTGAGCCAGAGAGTTGAAACATGAAACATATATTTATTTGGACCATATTTCAAAGAAATATATAGTATATATAGCTACGCCCTTTATTAAAATGACAAATCGGGTAAAATTGTATCTTCTACAATTTTACATCTAGAGACTCTAAAATTGACAAATCTTGACAGCTTCAATAAAAATATAAAAAATGATTTATATCCGCCTCTTTGGGGCGTGGTAAATCGGTATAAACTATATAATCTAATGTTTAATAGCTAAAGCCCAAAAATTTGACACATAGATCAATCTCTTTATTGCAAATTTTGACCTCGTCTATAGATTGCCTAAAAACCATATAGATCTGCCTCTTGGGGCGTAGCAAATCGGTAAAAACTGTATCTTCTACAATTTTACACCTGATAGGATTTTTCTGAGATGGATTTGCTAATTTTTTGATCTCAGGTGAAAAATTATAGAATATATGTCAAATTTTAGGGCTTTAGCTATACAACTTTCGAAGATATAGTTTTCTCCGATTTTCTTCGCCCGAACTGGATATATATAATTTTTCATAATTTTGTCGAAGCAGTGGGTGTAAAATTGTAGAAAATACATTCTTATCCGATTTGCAACGGTGGTGGCTTATTCAAATTTTTTTTAAGTTTCAAACCTCTGGCTCTTAAAGCACCCAAAATATTATAGGATTTATGATAAGCACTATGTAGACTACCCGATTTGCCACGCCCCTAGTATACGTAGATATATAAATTTTTGATTGATTTAAGGACAGATCAACAGTAGCCTATTTGCCAAATTAGGATGTTCTTGTCTTAAACTGTGAAAGACAGTATTATGCGATTTGGCACGCAGGTATAGTTTTACCTGATTTGCCACGCCCTAATGAGCATAGCTATTAGCACTATATTTTTGTATGAGGGTGGGATACACGAGTACATATACCAAATTTTTAATCTAAGACTTCTTGACGAACTTTTCCCTACAAAAACATTCCTTAAATCCTACCTACTGTATGGGAGCTATGGGTTAAAGCCGTCCGATCCGGATGATTCCGAGATATACAATGCCGCCATCAAAAAGACGCCTATGTGCAAAACTAAAGCTCTGTAGTTTTAATACTCTAGGAGGAGATTGCATTGATCCAGATGCTATACCAACTCAGGTCGTCGTGCTGATTAAGAAAATATATACTTTGTATGGTCGGAAATGCTTCCTTCTGTGCATTGCAAGCTTCTGACCAAAATTAATATACCCTTTTTACAACGGTATAATAAGACTAGTTTGAAATATTTAATCTGGCACTGATTAGAAATATACATACTTTATTTCTCTATCTCGTTCTCTCTCACTCAGATTCATGACAGAAATATAATAAATTATAAATGTATATTAGATTTTAGATTAGAGTTAGGTACAACGAATCTGCAAAAGAGTCATCCTCGAAAATATTTGTATTACTTATTATCGATCAAAAAGTACATTCTATTTTATGGTCAAGTGTTGATTTAGCTGAAGGTTATTTAAAATAAATAGGTGGATATTTTATTTCATGTAACGGAGGTCCAATTATACATGTGTTACATTGCATTATTTGACCTTGTTTGAAGAGCCAAACTTTGGCAAGAGATGTTTTTTTTTTTGTAAATGGTACGGAAAACATATATTTGCATATATTTGTAATGTGCGGAATGTAAATATAAGTTATATATGTATATAATTTTGAATCCGTTTTTGTTTTTCGTTGCAGGCACAGTTTGAAAGCATGACGGACATTGAGGCAAATATACAGCAGCAGCAGCAGCTACAGAATGTGCAACGGATGCACCAGGAGACCTGCCTGCAGGAGCTGCACCAGCAACTTAGCGCTCAATTCGGAACAGGGCGATTTGCTACGCAGCATCAACAGCAGCAGAATCATCTTCAGCATCAGCATCAACATCCGCATCAGCAAGCTGTAGCTGCGTTGCCGAGTAACTTAGTGCCATTTCTGCCATTCCTGCGTCCACCTTTGCCCATAATGCCCGGTCATGTGACGACCGCCCAATCGCATTACAGTCAGAGTCACAGTCACGGCCATACACACAACCACGCCCACGCTCACGCACACGCCCACAAGCTGGCAATGCAGCCGATATGGCCAACAGCGGCGGTTGCTGCGGCTCACATTCAGGCGGCATTGGCTGCCGCAGCAGTGGCTGCCACCAACAATAACAACAATCATAATAATGATAATATAAATAATAATAACAATAATAATAACAATAACAACACCAGTAACAATAACAATAACATTAACAATAATAATAATAGCAATAATAATAATAATAATGTTAATAGTAATAATATTAATAACAATAGCAGCAATAGCAACGCAAAATATACAAATATGGATGCAACAGACCAGTCCTCAATGGAGGCTTTGGAGATGGCTGGCGCCGAATGTAGTGTTGAAGCTGGAGCAGCTGCATCCAGATCGGGTTCGCCAATGCGAAATCACACAACCATAAACACATACAGCCACAATACGCCACCGGATTCGCCAGGCCTGGCAATGCACAGCCCACTGGATAGTTCAATTTCTATAAATTTTCCATCGTCGCCGGCGGAGCATCGAAATGTGGCTAGCAAAGAGTCTGCAGCGTTAGGCACTGAAATGGATGCACCTCTTAACCTATCAAAACCCAAAGGTTCACCTGGCTCGTCACCCATCAGCGCTGGTTTGAGAGATCAGCGCGAGCGGGAGTGTGACCGCCTAACACCCATTGTACCCAGCCCACCTTTGAACTGGCAGCAACTCGGCCAAGCCGTCCCCGTCACTGCCCATCATTCGCATCAATCCGCATCCGTTTCCTTGTTTGCTGATGTTGAGGCCAGCTACTTGCAAACCCGCGTAAGTACGATTACCAATGATTACAACAAAAGTATCTGTGAATAATACGCGCCCAGCTGCTCTTTAAAGCAATTGCATTGGTATATATTATAACCTCAAAGTAAAAGGAGCCCCTTTTTTCGGGAACATTAAAGGTCAAAAAACCGTAAAGTCAAAAATATTTTTAGACAAGTAAGAACATTTCAGTCGGGCGTTACCGATAGCATATATTCCATCACGGAGTAAAAAGAGATAAATTTAATGTAGTATTGATTTTCGGATTTTTTACGCCTTGCACCAAAATAACAGTGTTTTTGTTTAAAGAGATATAGTATTTCCCGATTTGCCATGCCCCCTGTGGGCGTATGAGAGAAACATTTAAACTTGACGCCGGTTCTGACGAGTATATATTCCAAATTTTAAGTCTCTAGCTTCAAAGGTGTCCAAATGCTACGTTCATACAGACAGACGGACGGACAGCAAGACGGAATATGCACAAAACCAATATACTCTTTTCCCTTCGTGATCGAGTATACAAATAGATTTCCGAATCAGTCACCGTAAAAAAATTTCTGACTGCAAAAAAAATATTGTCATAATTCCTAAAAATGTAAAAATTTTTAAATAAAAATTTTCTATATTTATTATTTATTTATATTTAAAATATAGAGCCGTTATCAAAAATCGAAAATGTAATTTATAAACAAGAATCGAAAATTTGGTGACTTTCGCTTAAAAAATGTTAAAGATATACTCAAAACAAGTAAGAACGTTCTAGTCGGGTCTGCCCGACTACGAGATCCCCTGAACCAAGTCCGAGGCGGTGTTTTAAACAATCTAGCTTACATCTTTTATCTGTACATATTACCCTCTGCGCGCACACACACACGCACACATATACATACACAATCACGCGCGCCGCTTACTGCGTAGATGATTTAACGGCTGCGCTTGGGCATTATGAGCATTATGAGAAATTGATTGTTAAATAACTTCGGTTCTAGATCTACTTTCTTAATGACATTTTCAGGACACATCTAAATACCAACTCCCTAGTACTTGAAATACGTTTTTTACTTTTTTTGGGGCTAATGGGGGAGGTATTCAAAATTCTAAATGTTTATTATCTGTATTTTCATCATACAAACCTACATAGTCAATTTGGTGTCTCTAGCTATTATGGTCTTCAAGTTATAGCTTAAAAATAAAGTCAAACTATCGATTGTTATCGATAATAAGGAAATAGTATGAGTTATCGAAAAAAATAACTTGTACTGCGTATGGTATACAAGAATATAGATCTAAAATCTCAAATCTCTAGATTTTGTGGTTTACGAGATCACTGCGTTCATACGGACGGACAGACGGACATGGCTAGATCGACTCAGCTCGTCGTCCTGATCAAGAATATATATACTTTATGGGGCCTGCCACGCCTCCTTCTTCCTGTTACATACATTGTCACAAAACCATTATACCCTGAATTCCCATTTTCAATGGGTTCAGGGTATAAAAACTGAATCTCGATTAGAGATAGGATCGGCAAAGAAATTCGTTCATTACCCATCCAGCCCCGAAATAATTTTTTATTTTCCCACCAGATTGGCCCAACAAATAGAACTCTTATGGTAGATACAATTTCTTATTTAAAAATAATATTTTTGCAAAATTTTCTTCTCTACGATGTGATCCTCTTTTGTTCCAAAATTCTAATAGAATTGGAATAATATTATTCGGGAATTTCGGGCAAGCACTTATCCCGACCGTCGTGGACTTTTTCAGAATCTTTTCCATCCCGCCCGATCCCGAAAATTTTTTTGTGACCCGCCGGATTGTCGAAATTCGCGATCCTGACGTCCATTTCTAATCTCGATAACGTTTCTAATCGATATCATAAAAACTGGAAACTAATCGGTCAAACTTGATGAGTTCGATATATATTTGAGGTCCCTCGAGTAAAAGTCTCTACCTCTTACAGGTTCGGAGATCGACGTGTTCATACATACGGAAAGACAGACCGACACGGCTAGACCGACTCGGCTGTTGCGCCTCATCAAGAGTATATATACTTAAGCGGTGTGCCACTCTTTCTGAGCCTGAATTTCCATTTTCTATGGGTTTAGGGTATAAAAATAAATTCAATATAAAAATTAATTTTTGATCATCTTTTTTCAGGGCCGTATATGGAGCGCAACCAGTGGTAGTGTCCCAGAGCCGAATTCGAGTTTATCGAGCGGTGGTTCCGGCAGCGGATTAAGGGTCGGAGGGTCGAGTGCTCGAGTGGCCCGGACAAGTCGGGATTCGTTAAACAGCTGTGGTACCAGTTCGGAGCGGTCAGCTGCTTTGGATGTGGAATGCCAAGCTCATGGCCATAGCCAAATGGGTGCACAGCCTCAGCGACACGGGCATGGACATAGCAAGCCGCACATTAAGAGACCAATGAACGCGTTCATGGTCTGGGCTAAGGATGAGAGGCGAAAAATATTGAAAGCATGCCCGGACATGCACAATTCAAATATATCGAAAATTTTGGGCGCCCGCTGGAAGGCAATGTCGAACGCAGACAAGCAGCCCTACTACGAGGAGCAATCGCGTCTGTCCAAGTTGCATATGGAGCAGCATCCCGACTATCGTTATCGTCCCCGTCCCAAGCGCACGTGCATTGTCGATGGCAAAAAAATGAGAATATCAGAGTACAAGGTTCTGATGCGCAATAGACGTGCGGAGATGCGACAGCTTTGGTGTCGAGGCAGCGGTTCAGGTGGTCCAGGTCCGACGGGTGCCAGCTCCGATTCCGGCCATGGACATGGCCATGGTCATGAGGCAACTTCTGCAGTACAGGCAGCGGCAGTCGCTGCTGCTGCTGCCTACCATCTGCAGGAGATGAGCCAAGGGATTGTCGACGATTGTGAGACGCCGCCGCCGACAGCACTAATGCTGGACGGACCCGTCGCTAGCAGTAGCAGCAGCTATTATTATCCGCCTGAAAGCTTGTCACCATCGGGTTTCTCAACGGAGGATATGGAAATGTCATCGCTGCGTGATGACGACTAAGAAACATGATGACAAGCCTCTCGCAAATATATATGCATATATACATATATAATAACTATGCTATATATATAAATGCAAGGAAATTTACAAAGCGAAAGGCAATGGCTTCCTAGCCGGTATTCAGATGCGGATTCGGATTGGGATTCACTCTTCTCCGCTTTGATTTCAGTTTTTGCTTGTAAATATAAAAAAAGCTCAATCGAAGTTAGAATCTTAGTATAGCTCTTTAAGTTTCTGTTCAAGTGCCATTACACACACATACACACGCATATATATATATATAAATATTATTTTGATAGAGTGTTTCGTAGTCGACGAGAATTGTTCGCTCCAATTTTTGTGCCATTTATGCACCAATGCCATAGCAAAATATTCATTTACTTAGTTATTAGTTAGTAATTACGATGATTAGGACGATCTGTATCTGTATCCATATTAACATATTTATATTAACATATATTAACATATATATATATAAATATATATACATATATACATATATATATATCGAAAGATCTACATAAGAAACACAAAAAATCCAAGTATAATTACTAATCCTAACATATATATATATATATATATATATATATATATATATCTATATATATATATATATATGTTTACATATATAGGTATACATATATATCGAATATGAATAGATAATATGAATACATAAATAAAAAATTATGTATGCATGTAGTTTTTTTAGACATCTCATCATGTTCTTCTATATATACAAGATTTAATTATCAGCATCTTAGTAACAAATGTTTGAATTCATGGTTACAATTAGTCACATAATCGAAATAATCTCTCACATCCTTCTTGGTATATACACGCATTGATTATGACTAGGTGTATAGGAAAATTATGACACTGTATTGTTTTTTACATCAACACAGATAATCCATTGATTGATTACATACATATTTACATACATAAGCATACATACATTCAAATATAATTAACATATGTACTTATGAATCTTAGAAATGATGTAAATAAATTAATACGAGTGTGTATGTGTTTTAAAAGTACTTAAATATCTATCTAAAAAAATCTTAAATGTGTTTAAAAAGTACTTAAATATCTATCTAAAAAAAATCTTTTAAAATTTTAATTATTTCGATCACTTCAATGGAACTAAGGATAAAAGCACAATACAATGTGAAATGAGGTTGTGATTAATTTTCGGTTCCAATTGTATGTTGAAAAAGATAAAAATTTTTTCAAATTCTACTCAAAAAATGGAAAAAACAATACAGTGTGATAGTAAAGCAGATCCAGTACGATGCTGTTGTTGAGTATAATTTTAAAAAGTAATTACTTAAATCAATTCATTAGATAACTGATTATAAGTTAGAAAATTCTGTCCCTTAAATATATATTTCAGCTTTTTATTGTTTAAATTTAAAAACTTAAAGATTGAGGAGGCGTCACATCAATGCATGCATATGTATGTATATAAATATACATTTACATACATATACTCAAATATGTATTAGAATTAGTCTTAATATATAATGTGCAATAATTTTTAAAATATATAAATATAAAAACTTAAATAAGTATCATAAATATTATAGATTTCGGAATATTAAGATGCAACTTACCCACGAAAAACTGAAAAGAAAGAGCAGTAGATATACTAGACATCGTTGAAGAGTACATTTCACTAAATCCTCAAGTAAAAAAAGAATTAATAAACAATACTAATAAAATTTAAATATTCATAATAATTCCAAATTTAACCAACTCCGATTGCAACTTCTAACTGCTAAAATCAACTACTTCCGACTATTTTGTATGGCACTTTCTATTTAAATTTTGAAAATTTGTGGAAGATAGTTTGTGTAAATAGTTGCTGCTTAATAAAACAAGTAAGAACGCTCTAGTCGGGTCTGCCCGACTAGGAGATCGGCTGAACGAAGCCCGAGGTGGTGTTTTAAATAACCTAGCTTACATCTATTATGTGTGCGCGCACACACACACGTACACATATACATGCGTAGATGATTTAGCGGCTGCGCTTGGGCTGCATTCTGGGCAGATTATAAGAAATTGATTGTTAACTACCTTCGGTTCTACATCTACTTTTTTTATAAATTGGTAGAAGATGTCAATATTAACGTATTTGTTAATTTTTGGGTCTCTAGGTGTAAAATTGATTAAGATACAGTTTTTACTGATGATATACAGATATTGTATATATTTATAATGTTTGGTCAACCTATAGACGAAGGCAACAGGAACCTATAAGTCAAATAAATTTGTTCAGCGTGCTTTTCATTTCTGCTCGGGTACTTCAGAAAAATGTTCACTCAAACGTGGTGGCATCGACTGCCCGCCCCGTGGGGCAATGCAAAGATTTTTAAACACTTCAATTGTACGAACACTTTTTCGTACTTATATTATTTGTTGCATACTTTTGAGCGGAGCAATTAAAGCGCTGCTGCAAGCAAAGACATCATATAGAACAAGTAAGACCTTTGCAGTCGGGCGCTACAAAAACTCGCGCTGAAACGACTGCCTAGTTTACTTTTATCATTAGAAGGGATCAACAGTAATCTAACTGCAAAATTTGGTTATGACAGCGTTTAAACCACGCCCCCAGTAGGCGTACGTCAATGATCTAAGGAGTGTAACAGTAAGTTATATGTCAAATTTTGGGGTTCTAGCTTTCAAACTGTTGAAGATACAGATTTATCCGATTTACCACGCCCCACATGGGCGTAGCTATATATACTACATATCTTTATACCCTTGCCAAAAAGTATATAAATTTTGGTGAGACGTTTGTAACGGAGAGAAGAAAGCATCTCCGACAATATAAAGAATATGTCGGAGATACACTTGTATCGTTTTGCTAATCTATCATGTCGATGATTTTATTTGTCGTTTAGCGAAGCGAATTCTAACTTGCGCATGCCACTGTCTGACCTCAACTGAACTGACTCTCTTATTTACGCATCGATCTATGCTTCTGTTGTTTTGCAAACGCAAGTTAGACTACACTCAGCGACAGCGTGCCCCGCCGTCGCCTCGCTTAACAGTAATAGAACTTCTAAATTGCGCATTAGCATTAATAATTTCACAATATGCCAAATCTATTGCATTGCAGCGACTTGCAAACGCACGCACAGTCGTTAAGCTGTGTTGATTATGCGACATATATGTACAGTGGATCACACCTTATTTCGTGCAGCCCAAAAATAAAATTTTAAACTCGGATATCAGCTAAACCATGAAATCTAGAAAATTATTTTAAACGCAGTTTTTATACCCTGAACCCATTGAAAATGGGAATTCAGGGTATAATGGTTTTGTGACAATGTATGTAACAGGCAGAAGGAGGCGTGGCAGACCCCATAAAGTATATATATTCTTGATCAGGACGACGAGCTGAGTCGATCTAGCCATGTCCGTCTGTCCGTCTGTCCGTCCGTCCGTCTGTCCGTCTGTCCGTCTGTCCGTCTGTCCGTCTGTCCGTCTGTCCGTCCGTATGAACGCAGTGATCTCGTAAACCACAAAAGCTAGAGATTTGAGATTTTAGATATATATTCTTGTATACCATACGCAGTACAAGGTTATTTTTTTTTTTTCGATAACTCATCCTATTTCCTTATTATCGATAACAATCGATATTTTGACTTTGTTTTTAAGCTATAACTTTTAGACCATAATACCTAGAGACGCCAAATTGACTATGTAGGTTGCTGTGATGTAAATACAGATAATAAACTTATTAAATTTTGGATACCTCTCCCCATTAGCCCCATAAGTGGAAAAAACGTATTTCAAATACTAGGGAGTTGGGATTTCGTATATATACACCTCTAGATGTCAATATTATGTCCTGAAAATTTCATTAAGAAAGTAGATCTAGAACCGAAGTTATTTAACAATGAATTTCTCATAATGCTGCATAGAATGCAGCCCAAGCGTAGCCGCTAAATCATCTACGCAGTAAGCGGCGCGCGTGCTTGTGTATGTATATGTGTGCGTGTGTGGGTGCACGCAGAGGGTAATATGTACCGGTAAAAGATATAAGCTAGATTGTTTAAAACACTGCCTCGGACTTGGTTCAGGGGATCTCGTAGTCGGGCAGACCCGACTAGAGCTTTCTTACTTGTTTTCTATAGTCTTTCATTAAATCAATAGGCACTTAATTTTTTTTTCATTTTGCTAAATAACACTTACAACTAAAGAAAACAAAATAAATTTACTATTTTAGGGTAACAGCTTATTATCTTGGTAGAATCTAAAACGTCCTCCAAGGCCCAGATCATTGCCACTTTCTAGCAAATTGTACTTTAATATTTAAAGGTACCCATTTTTGTCCATTATGCCATCTACGAAAACTAGCTTTCCAAAACCTGAAGCTGCCATGCAGGCCCAAACCATTACGCTTCCACCGCCGTGCTTTACCGTGGGCTTAAGGTGTTTGCTTTGGAGCTCTGTATTTGGCCGACGCCAAACATATTGGTTTCCATTGGAGCCAAATAAATTGAATTTGGACTCATCTGCAAAAATCACATCATTCCACAATGATAGCGGTCGATTTACGTGATCTTTGGCGAAGTTCAGCCTGCAGAGCTTGTTTTTTGCATTTATGAACGGCTTCTTTCGTGCTACTCGACCAAGAGAGTCATTATTCCGCAATACTCGCCTTACCGTTTCCACTGAGCTTTTTTATACCCTGAACCCATTGAAAATGGGAATTCAGGGTATAATGGTTTTGTGACAATGTATGTAACAGGCAGAAGGAGGCGTGGCAGACCCCATAAAGTATATATATTCTTGATCAGGACGACGAGCTGAGTCGATCTAGCCATGTCCGTCTGTCCGTCTGTCCGTCCGTCCGTCTGTCCGTCTGTCCGTCTGTCCGTCTGTCCGTCTGTCCGTCCGTATGAACGCAGTGATCTCGTAAACCACAAAAGCTAGAGATTTGAGATTTTAGATATATATTCTTGTATACCATACGCAGTACAAGTTTATTTTTTTTTTCGATAACTCATCCTATTTCCTTATTATCGATAACAATCGATATTTTGACTTTGTTTTTAAGCTATAACTTTTAGACCATAATACCTAGAGACGCCAAATTGACTATGTAGGTTGCTGTGATGTAAATACAGATAATAAACTTATTAAATTTTGGATACCTCTCCCCATTAGCCCCATAAGTGGAAAAAACGTATTTCAAATACTAGGGAGTTGGGATTTCGTATATATACACCTCTAGATGTCAATATTATGTCCTGAAAATTTCATTAAGAAAGTAGATCTAGAACCGAAGTTATTTAACAATGAATTTCTCATAATGCTGCATAGAATGCAGCCCAAGCGTAGCCGCTAAATCATCTACGCAGTAAGCGGCGCGCGTGCTTGTGTATGTATATGTGTGCGTGTGTGGGTGCACGCAGAGGGTAATATGTACCGGTAAAAGATATAAGCTAGATTGTTTAAAACACTGCCTCGGACTTGGTTCAGGGGATCTCGTAGTCGGGCAGACCCGACTAGAGCTTTCTTACTTGTTATACCCTGAACCCATTGAAAATGGGAAATCAGGGTATAATGGTTTTGCAAAAAGTATGTAACAGGCAGAAGGAGGCGTGGCAGACCCCACAAAGTATATATATTCTTGATCAGGGTGACGAGCTGAGTCGATTTAGCCCTGTCCGTCTGTCTGTCCGTCCGTCCGTCCGTCTGTCCGTCTGTCCGTCTGTCCGTCTGTCCGTATGTATGAACGCGTCGATCTCAGAACCTATAAGAGCTAGAGACTTCAAATTTTGCATGATGGTCTGTGTATACAGCGAAAATATCGAGTTTGTTTTAAATATTCGATAAATTTTTCCGTTTCAATGTTATCGATTTAAAACGTTATCAAGATTCAGTTTTTTGACCATATCTTTTACATATTTTTAGCTAGAGCTACCAAATTTTGTTCTTAGCTTTTTATAAATAAAATACATTTTCTATTTTTTCATATTTTGGATACCGGCTCCACATTTTACAAAAAAAATTTATTAATAAAAAAAAATGATCAAAGCCACAATTTAATTTTTTCAAATTTTTTAGTGAAAACCGTATTTTCAATAAATTAATAGCATTCAATGCAGAAAATTGCATTCAAATCCGTTAAGTATTACAGAAGTTATTAAAGGAAACATTGTATAAGCAACGCGGCAGCAGCCTGTACGTGTGCACACATACATTCAAATCAACTACGCAGTAATCAGCGCGCGCGTTTCTGTGTGCATGGTATGTATATGTGTGCATGTGTATACAAATGTGTGCATGTGTATATGTGTGCATGTGTGTATGTGTGCATGTGTATATGCGCGCAGAGGTAATATGTATAGATAAAATATGTAAGCTAGGTTGTTTAAAACATCAGCTCGGACTTGGTTCAGGGGATCTCGTAGTCGGGCTGTGACCCGACTAGAGCTTTCTTACTTGTTTGTATATACATATACAAAAACCCACATTTATGTGTACATAAAGTTTCTGCACGAAATAAGCTGTGACCCTAAAATAGTAAATTTATTTTGTTTTCTTTAGTTGTAAGTGTTATTAGCAAAATGAAAAAAAATTGAGTGGCTATTGATTTAATGAAAGACTATAGAAAAAAACTGCGCTTAAAATAATTTTCTAGCTTTCATGGTTTAGCTGATATCCGAGTTTAAAATTTTATTTTTGGGCTGCACGAAATAAGGTGTGATCCACTGTATATATATTTTTGATCAGATGAGTTGAAATAGCCATGTCCGTCTGTCTGATTGTCCATCTGACTGTCTGTCTCATTATCCGCCTGCCTGTCTGTCTGTCTGTCTGCCTGTGTGTCTGTCTGCCTGTGTGTCTGTCTGCCTGCCTGTCTGTCTGTCTACTTGCCCGTCTTTCTGCCTGTCTGTCTGCCTGTTTGTCTGTCAACCTGCCTGTCGGTCTGCCTGTCTGTCTGTTTGTATGCCTGTCTGTCTGTCTACCTGCCTGTCTATCTGCCTGTCTCTCTACCTGCCGGCCTGTCTACCTGTCGGTATGTCTACCTGCCTGTCTGTCTGTCTGCCTGTCTGTCTGTCTGTCTGTCTGTCTGACTGACTGTCTGTCTGTCTGTCTGTCTGTTAGTCTGTCTGTCTGTCTGTCTGTCTGTCTGTCTGCCTGTCTGTCTGTCTGTCTGTCGTGTCTGTCGTGTCTGTCCGTCGTGTCTGTTGTGTCGTGTCTGTTGTGTCGTGTCTGTCGTGTCGTGTCTGTCGTGTCGTGTCTGTCTGTTGTGTCTGTCTGTCGTGTCTGTCTGTCGTGTCTGTCTGTTGTGCCTGTCGTGTCTGTCTGTCGTGTCTGTCTGTAGTGTCTGTCTGTCCTCTCTGCCTGTCCTCTCTGTCGTGTCTGTCGTGTCGTTTTTGTCGTGTCTCTCTGTCGTGTCTCTCTGTCGTGTCTGTCTGTCGTGTATGTCTGTCGTGTATGTCTGTCGTGTCTGTCTGTCGTGTCGTGTCTGTCGTGTCGTGTCTGTTGTGTCGTTTCTGTAGTGTCGTGTCTGTCGCGTCGTTTCTGTCGTGTCGTGTCGTGTCTGTCGTGTCGTGTAGTGTCGTTTCGTGTCGTGTCGTGTCGTTTCTGTCTGTCTGTGTCTGTCTTCTGTCACCTCAGGACAATCTCTTCTTCATGTGGCAAAAGTCGTATGTACCGATTTTTGTGCATTAATGGTGATGCAGTACCTTTTGGTCCAATTTTTAAAGGAGAGCAAATATGCCTGAAGGGATGCGGATACTACTTGAAGGCAGCAGTCAGGCGAGATGATAGTTGTATCATTTGCGTATTTCGCTATCAGTCTCAGCGCTGACAGTTGGCATATCTGCCGTGTACAGTGTGTACAGCGTTGGTCCGAGGATACTACCTTGAATTACTCGAGCTCTGACTGGTATAGAGTTTCTCCACCTTAGACACTTGGAATGTTCTTCCACTTAAATAAGAAGCCAGGCTGTTCTTATCTTTTGTAGTAGTCCCAAATGCCAGACTTTGTCGAAGGCCTGCTGGACGTCGAGAAAGACGGCAGAGCAATACTGCTTGCTTTCGAAGGCGCCCAGGATGTGGTGTACCACTCTGTGTAACTGTTCCGGTGTTCCATGTTGCCTCCTAAACCCAAACTGTTGTTTAGGAATGGCCTCTCGGTTTCCCAGGTGTGTCAGTACTCGACCAAGTAATATTCTTTCGAACACTTTAGTGGCAAGAGGCTAATTTGGGTTTGCCGGGCTTTGGAATCATCACAATCACAGCACGATTCCAGCTAGAGGGAAAATGTCGAATGCGAAACATTAGTAGTCCAGTGTTGATTCTGGTAGCGCTCGAAGAACTTTTCCATCTGTTAGATCGTGTCCAGGTGTTTTTTATACCCTTGCAAAAAGGGTATATTAATTTTTGTCAGGAGTTTGCAACGCAGAGAAGGAAGCATCTCCGACCATATAAAGTATATATATTCTTGATCAACAAGACGAGCTGAGTTGATATAGCCATGTCCGTCTGTCCGTCTGTCTGGATCAACGCAATCTCCTCCAAGACTATAAGAGCTACAGAACTGAAATTTTGCACATTGGCTGGAATCTGCTGCATGCATTGTAAACTCGGAATCATCCGGATCGGACGACTATGTCCTATAGCTCCCATAGGAAAGATCGGTTTTAAGAAATGTTTTAGTGGGATAATTTCGATGTTATTAAAGTCAGAGACTTAAAATTTGGAATATATACTCTTGAGTTGCACCCAAATACAAAAAGATATAGATTAGATAGCTACGCCCTTTGGGGCGAGAAAAATTGGATAAAACTATATCTTCTACAGTTTTCAAGCTAGAGTATCCAAATTTGGAAAGTATATGCCTCCCCTTCAGATTGATCAAAAAGTTATATATCCACGCCTACTTGGGGCGTGGCAAATCGGGAAAGTCTATATAGTTCTTAACATAAATCCTTCAATATTGTGGACGCTGTTAAAGCCAGAGTCTTGAAACCTAAAACATATATTTCTATCAACCACCCCTAGAAAAAAACATAAAAAATATATATCTACGCCCGCTAGGGGCGTGGAAAATCGGAAAAAACTATATCTTCTACAATTTTCCACCTAGAGTTCCAAAAATTGACATAGACGTTAGGCTTGACCGTTTCTACAAAATTATGAAACAAGTAAGAAAGCTCTAGTCGGGTCTGCCCGACTACGAGATCCCCTGAACCAAGTCCGAGGCAGTGTTTTAAACAATCTAGCTTATATCTTTTACCGGTACATATTACCCTCTGCGTGCACACACACACGCACACATAAACATACACAAGCACGCGCGCGCCGCTTACTGCATACATGAATTAGCGGCTGCGCTTGAGCTGCACTCTGGGCAGCATTATGACAAATTGATTGTTAAATAACTTCGGTTCTAGATCTACTTTCTTAATGAAAGTTTAGGACATAATATTGACATCCAAAGGTGTATGCATATATGCGAAATACCAACTCCCTAGTATTTGAAATACGTTTTTTCCTCTTATAGGCTAATGGGGAGGAATCCAAAATTTAAAAGTTTATTATCTGTATTTGTATCACAGAAACCTACATAGTCAATTTGGTGTCTCTGGCTATTATGATCTTCATATCATAGTTTAAAAACAAATTCAAAATATCGATTGTTATCGATAATAAGGAAATAGGATGAGTTATCGAAAAAAATATATAAACTTGTACTGCGTATGGTATACGACAATATATAACTAAAATTTCAAATCTCTAGCTTTTGTGGTTTACGAGATCACTGCGTTCATACGGACGGACAGACGGACAGACGGACGGACGGACAGACGGACAGACGGACATGGCTAGATCGACTCAGCTCGTCGTCCTGATCAAGAATATACTTACTTTATGGGGTCTGCTACGCCTCCTTCTGCCTGTTACATACATTGTCACAAAACCATTATACCCTGAATTCCCATTTTCAATGGGTTCAGGGTATAAAAATATATATATCCGCCTCTTGGGGGCGTGGCAAATGGGAGAAAACTATATCTTCCAAAGTCTTATAGGTACAGCTTCAAAATTTGATATATAGGTTACTGTTGCCCTGCTCAATAGATTGCCCAAAAATGATATATATCCAATTGTTGGGGGCGTGGCAAATCAGAAAAAACTGTATTTATATCCTTTGTAATTGCAACGGTATTACCAAACTTCGGCATGGCTGAAGTCTTAATTATACCCTGAACCCATTGAAAATGGGAATTCAGGGTATAATAGTTTTGTGACAATGTATGTAACAGGCATAAGGAGGCGTGGGAGACCCCATAAAGTATATATATTCTTGATCAGGACGACGAGCTGAGTCGATATAGCCATGGCCGTCTGTCTGTCCGTATGAACGCAGTGATCTAGAAAACCACAGGAGCTAGAGATTTGAAATTTTAGATATATATTCACGTATACCATACGCAGTAGAAGCTAATTTTTTTTTTCGATAACTTATCCTATTTCCTTGTTATCGATAACAATCGACATTTTGACTTTGTGTTTAAGCTATAACATGAAGACCATAATAGCTAGAGACACCAAATTGACTATGTAGGTTTCTGTGATGCAAATACAGATAATAAACTTTTTAAATTTTGGATACCTCCCCCCATTAGCCCCATAAGTGGAAAAAACGGAGTTCGGATTTCGCGTATAAATACCTTTGGTTGTCAATATTATATTCTGAAAATTTCAATAAGAAAGTAGATCTAGAATCGGAGTTATTTAACAATCAATTTATCATATTGCTGCCCAGAATGCAGCCCAAACGCAGCCGCTAAATCATCTACGCAGTAAGCGGCGCGCGTGCTTGTGTGTGCAATGCATACTGTGCATGTATATGTGTGCGTGTGTGTGTGCGCGCAGACGATAATATGTATAGATAAAAGATGTAAGCTAGGTTGTTTAAAACACCACCTCGGACTTGGTTCAGGGGATCTCCTAGTCGGGCAGACCCGACTAGAGCGTTCTTACTTGTTTTATTTTTGACTGTTGGAATTGGGGTTCCCAGAGTCACTTGAGGACAGTCTCCTCTTCTGATCGCAAAGGTAATATTCGCTGATTTCTGAGTATTTATGCCGATATTCCAGAATTTAATCCATCGATTGAAATTATTTAGATACGTTTGCATCAGCGCAGAGGCTACTTGCGGCGATTCATTGCGACAAAGTATGGCTGTGTCGTCTGCGTATGTAGCTATGATCATTCCATCGTTGAGGGAAGGTACAGGCATGTCGGCGGTGTAAAGCGCGTACAAAGTCGAGCTAAGTACGCTTCGCTGTGGGAAAAAAGTTTTTAATTTTTAATTTACGTGGATTGAATTGGGACCCCGTTCTGCGTTTGATGCTTACGCCAGTAGGCTTCTGCTCCTTGATCTTCCATCACTAATCAACCGTAGAACTTCCCTTGGTGTTATCTTTCTAAATAAGTTGATTATTGGTGAAATAGACTCCATTTTTCTCTTAGGGGGTCTCAAGTTCTCTGTTCCTGGGAGACCAACCAGGTACTTTCGCCTCTTGAATTTAACTGTGTGCACAACAGATTATTTCTTGCACAATTCGTTTCATGTCCTCTGCCTTAATTACAATAAATTTTGTAGTGTCACCTACTTTGAACTCTCTCTTCCTTTAATAAAAACCTTGCTTTCAGATCATTTTCGGGAAATTACTAACAGTACCTTGCTATGAGTAGGGGCATTGTCGGCCGGACGGTCAAAAATCTGCCCCATCGTTGTTAGTGATTTCCCAACTGGAAACGATTTTCCCTTGCTACAATACTAATTTCATTATATACTAATTATACTCTAAACCCCTGAACATAAAGTATATATATTCTTGATCATTACGACGAGCTGAGTCGATCTAGCCATGTCCGTCTGTCTGTTCGTCCGTCTGTCCGTCCGTATGAACGCAGTGATCTCGACAACCACAGAAGCTAAAGATTTGAAATTTTAGATATATATGCTTGTATACCATACGCAGTACAAGTTTATATATTTTTTTCGATAACTCATTCTATTTCCTTATTATCGATAACAATCGATATTTTGAATTTGTTTTTAAACTATGATATGAAGATCATAATAGCCAGAGACACCAAATTGACTATGTAGGTTTCTGTGATACAAATACAGATAATAAACTTTTTAAATTTTGGATTCCTCCCCCCATTAGCCCCATAAGAGGAAAAAACGTATTTCAAATACTAGGGAGTTGGTATTTCGCATATATGCATACACCTTTGGATGTCAATATTATGTCCTAAACTTTCATTAAGAAAGTAGATCTAGAACCGAAGTTATTTAACAATCAATTTGTCATAATGCTGCCCAGAGTGCAGCCCAAGCGCAGCCGCTAAATCATCTACGCAGTAAGCGGCGCGCGTGATTGTGTATGTATATGTGTGCGTGAGTGTGTACGCGCAGAGGGTAATATGTACACATAAAAGATGTAAGCTAAATTTTTTAAAACACCACCTCGGACTTGGTTCAGGGGATCGCGTAGTCGGGCAGACCCGACTAGAACGTTCTTACTTATTTTTTGTTGGATTCTAAAAAATGAATTTTGCTGAAACTTTAAACGGCTTAACTTGGCCATATGAAGCCCAATCGATAAAATAAGCTTAATTTGTAACATCTTCAAATTTCAGTTTCTACAATTTCGACAATTTCAGCAGGCACCCAGGCCTACGTACACATTCATAAATATGCTTATACATGTACGAAGGCTAACAAGTGTGTGTGCAAGCAAGTATGCAAATGCGTGTGTGAGGTCCCGCGATCGACAAATCTAAAATTTTCTGATTTTACAATTCCAACTGGTCCCAGAGCACACAATAATAAAAATGCTGTATATATATACGGACGAATGAGAGTATGTGCTGGGACGTCCCAAAAATATGCCCTTACTAAAAATAATCATAACTAGAGGGATGGGCTAACTTCGGCCATGCCGAAGTGTGGTAATACCCTTGCAATTGCAAAGGATATAAATACAGTTTTTTCTGATTTGCCACGCCCCCAATAATTGGATATATATCATTTTTGGGTAATCTATTAAGCAGGGCAACAGTAACCTATATATAAAATTTTGAAGCTGTACCTATAAGACTTTGGAAGATATAGTTTTCTCCCATTTGCAACGCCCCCAAGAGGCGAATATATATATTTTTTCATAATTTTGTCGAAACGGTCAAGCCTAACGTCTATGTCAATTTTTGGAACTCTAGGTGTAAAATTGTAGAAGATACAGTTTTTTTCGATTTGCCACGCCCCTAGTGGGCGTAGATATATATTCTTTATCTTTTTTTCTAGGGGTGGTTGATAGAAATATATGTTTTAAGTTTCAAGACTCTGGCTTTAACA
This sequence comes from Drosophila gaucha, assembly GCA_035045545.1. Taxonomy (NCBI): domain Eukaryota; kingdom Metazoa; phylum Arthropoda; class Insecta; order Diptera; family Drosophilidae; genus Drosophila; species Drosophila gaucha. Next base: position 233,331 of record JAWNOY010000406.1, read on the forward strand.
GCGTCCAAAATATTGAAGGATTTATGTTAAAAACTATATAGACTTTTACGATTTGTCACGCCCCAAGTAGGCGTAGATATATAACTTTTTAATCAATCTGAAGGGGAGGCCAAAAGTATATTACTTTCCAAATTTGGATGCTCTAGCTTCAAAACTATAGAAGATATAGTTTTATCCGATTTGCCACGCCACCAAAGGGCGTAGCTATATAATCTATATCGACTGACTTTAATAATATCGAAGTTATCCACTAAAACAATTCTTAAAACCGATCTGTCCTATGGGAGCTATAGGATATAGTCATCCGATCCAGATGATTCCGAGATATACAAAGCCTGCAGCAGATTCCAGCCTATGTGCAAAATTTCAGTTCTGTAGCTCTTATAGTCTCGGAGGAGATTGCGTTGATCCAGACAGACGGGCAGATGGACATGGCCATATCAACTCAGCTCGTCTTGCTGATCAAGAATATATATACTTTATATGGTCAGAGAGCTCTGAGAGTGAGCACCAACAATGTATTGTGTGCAGGTCGCACTTACGCATAGCTCGCTTCATCTCGCTCGATCTCTCTGCTTTTTAATACTGTGAAGTCCCACTGCTTTGTGAAGATTTTGCGAGAGTAGGAGTAGGAGAGGACCCGAGCAAATACAAAGTTGAGTGGGACCTGTCACACCAAAAAAGGGTGGCGAAAAAGTTTGTACTAGATGCCCCATCTATGTATGTGTTGTATGGTTAGGGGTTGGTAGCAGCACCAGCAGCACAGATGAGCGGTCAGCTTAAAGAGAGCAAAACAATTGAAAGAGCAGCTGTTCTTGTGCATGTTGCTCTCTCTTAAGCTAATCGCTGCCTTTCATGCTCCCTTCTTTCGTCCTAATTCGCACTCTCAGTGCAGCCGCATTGCTAAGCCGGCATATATTTAAGTGTATAAATAAATCTGTGGCGAAAAGCACGACACCTTGGTCGCTTGCTCGCATTTGTTAACTAACTGTTGAGTGCTATATTATTCTTGGCTGATCGCACGACATTCGGTCGCTTGCATACAGTGTTTAGTAATCAGCCACCCCTAAAAAAAAAGATAAAGAATATATATCTACGCCCACTAAGGGCGTGGCAAATCGAAAAAACTGTATCTTCTACAATTTTACACATCTAGAGTTCCAAAAATTGACATAGACGTTAGGCTTGACCGTTTCGACAAAATTATGAAAAATTATATATATTCGCCTCTTGGGGGCGTTGCAAATGGGAGAAAACTATATCTTCCAAAGTCTTATAGGTACAGCTTCAAAATTTTATATATAGGTTACTGTTGCCCTGCTTAATAGATTACCCAAAAATGATATATATACAATTATTGGGGGCATGGCAACCCAGAAAAAACTGTATTTATATCCTTTGCAAGTGCAAGGGTATTACCACACTTCGGCATGGCCGAAGTTAGCCCATCCCTCTAGTTATGATTATTTTTAGTAAGGGCATATATTTGGGACGTCCCAGCACATACTCTCATTCGTCCATCAGTGATATATACAGCATTGTTATTGTTGTGTGCTCTGGGACCATTGGAATTGTAAAATCAGAAAATTTTAGATTTGTCGATCGCGTGATCTTTCACACACGCATTTGCATACTTGCTTGCACACACACTTGTTAATCTGTACATGTATACGCTTTTCATGAATGTGTACGTAGGCCTGGGTGCCTGCCAGAAATTGTCGAAATTGTAGAAACTGAAATTTGAAGATGTTACAAATTAAGCTTATTTTATCGATTGGACTTCATATAGGTCAAGTTAAGCCGTTTAAAGTTTCAGCAAAATTCATTTTCTTAGAATCCAACAAAAATAAGTAAGAACGTTCTAGTCGGGTCTGCCCGACTACGTGATCCCTGAACTAAGTCCGAGGTGGTGTTTTAAAAATGCAGCTTACATCTTTGTGCGTGCACCCATACTACCCTCTGCGCGTACACACTCACGCACACATATATACATACACAATCACGCGCGCCGCTTACTGCGTAGATGATTTAGCGGTTGCGCTTTGCAGCTGCAGTCTGGGCAGCATTATGACAAATTAATTGTTAAATAACGTCGGTTCCAGATCTACTTTCGTAGCGAAAGTTTAGGACACAATATTGACATCCAAAGGTGTATGCATGTATGCGAAATACCAACTTCCTAGTATTTGAAATACGTTTTTTCCTCTTATGGGGCTAATGAACAAGAAATCCAAAATTTAAAAAGTTTATTATCTGTATTTGTATCACAGAAACCTACATAGTCAATTTGGTGTCTCTGGCTATTATGATCTTCATATCGTAGTTTTAAAGCAAATTCAAAATATCGATTGTTATCGATAATAGAGAGTAAATAGAATGAGTTATCGAAAAAAATATATAAACTTGTACTGCGTATGGTATACAAGCACATATATCTAAAATTTCAAATCTTTTAGCTTCTGTGGTTGTCGCGATCACTGCGTTCATGCGGACGGACAGTTTGACGAACATTTGACGGACATGGCTAGATCGACTCAGCTCGTGCGTAATGATCAAGAATATATATACTTTATGTTCAGGGGTTTAGAGTATAATTAGTATATAATGAAATTAGTAATTGTAAGCAAGGGAAAATCGTTTCCAGTTGGGAAATCACTTAGCAGCAATGGGGCAGATTTTGGACCGTCCCGCCGACAATGCCCCTACTCATAGCAAGGTACTGTTGGTAATGTCCGACAATGATTCGAAAGCAAGGTTTTTATTAAAGGAAGAGAGAGTTCAAAGTAGGTGACACTCACAAAATTTAGTGTACTTAAGGTAGAGAGGACATGAAACTGAATTGTGCAAGAAATAATCTGTTGTGCACACAGTTAAATTCAAGAGGCGAAAGTACCTGGCTGGTCTCCCAGGAACAGAGAACTTGAGACCCCCTAAGAGAAGAATGGAGTCTATTTCACCAATAGTCAACTTATTTAGAAAGATAACAGCGCAGGGAAGTACTACGGTTGATTAGTGATGGAAGATCAAGGAGCAGAAGCCTACTGGAGTAATCATCAAACGCAGAACAGGTGTCCCAATTCAATCCACGTAAATTAAAAATTAAAAACTTTTTCCCACAGCGAAGCGTACTTAGCTTCGACTTTGCAAGCGCTTTTACACCGCCGACATGCCTGTACTCTTCCGTCAACGATGGAATGATCATAGCTACATACGCAGACGACACAGCCATACTTTGTCGCAATGAATCGCCGCAAGTAGCCTCTGCGCTGATGCAAACGTATCTAAATAATTTCAATCGATGGATTAAATTCTGGAATATCGGCATAAATATTCAGAAATCAGCGAATATTACCTTTGCGATCAGAAGAGGAGACTGTCGTCAAGTGACTCTGGGAACCCCAATTCCAACAGTCAAAAATAAAACAAAGTAAGAACGCCTAGTCGAGTCTGCTTGACTAGGATCCACCGAACCAAGCTCCGAGGTGGTGTTTTAGAACTTGGCTTACATTCTTTTATCTATCCATATGTACGCGTCTGCGCGCACACACACACACGCACACATATACATGCACGAGTATACAGTGCGCACGCAAGCACGCGCGCCGCTTACTGCGTAGATGATTTAGCGACTAGCATTTGGTGCATTCTGAAGGCAGCAATATGAGAATTGATTGTTAAATAACTCCGATTCTAGATCTACTTTCTTATTGAAATTTTCGGGATACAATATTGACAACCAAAGGTATTGACGCACGCGAAACCCGAACCCCTTTTTTCCCTTATAGATAATTGGGGTAGGTCATCCAAAATTTTAAAAGTTTATTCTCTGTAATTTGCGTCACAAAACCTACATGAGTCAGTGTCTCTAGCTATTATGGTCTTCATGTTATAGCTTCAAACACAAAGTCAAAATGTCGATTGTTATCGATAACGAGGAACTAGGATAAGTTATCGAAAAAAAAAATTAGCTTCTACTGCGTATGGTATACGTGAATATATATCTAAAATTTCAAACTCTAGCTCCTGTGGTTTTCTAGATCACTGCGTTCATACGGACAGACAGACGCCATGCTATATCGACTCAGCTCGTCGTCCTGATCAAGAATATATATATTTTTATGGGATCTCCCACGCCTCCTTATGCCTGTTACATACATTGTCACAAAACTATTATACCCTGAATTCCCATTTTCAATGGGTTCAGGGTATAATTAAGACTTCAGCCATGCCGAAGTTTGGTAATACCGTTGCAATTACAAAGGATATAAATACAGTTTTTTCTGATTTGCCACGCCCCCAACAATTGGATATATATCATTTTTGGGCAATCTATTGAGCAGGGCAGCAGTAACCTATATATCAAATTTTGAAGCTGTACCTATAAGACTTTGGAAGATATAGTTTTCTCCCATTTGCCACGCCCCCAAGAGGCGGATATATATATTTTTATACCCTGAACCCATTGAAAATGGGAATTCAGGGTATAATGGTTTTGTGACAATGTATGTAACAGGCAGAAGGAGGCGTAGCAGACCCCATAAAGTAAGTATATTCTTGATCAGGACGACGAGCTGAGTCGATCTAGCCATGTCCGTCTGTCCGTCTGTCCGTCCGTCCGTCTGTCCGTCTGTCCGTCCGTATGAACGCAGTGATCTCGTAAACCACAAAAGCTAGAGATTTGAAATTTTAGTTATATATTGTCGTATACCATACGCAGTACAAGTTTATATATTTTTTTCGATAACTCATCCTATTTCCTTATTATCGATAACAATCGATATTTTGAATTTGTTTTTAAACTATGATATGAAGATCATAATAGCCGAGAGACACCAAATTGACTATGTAGGTTTCTGTGATACAAATACAGATAATAAACTTTTTAAATTTTGGATTCCTCCCCCCATTAGCCCCATAAGAGGAAAAAACGTATTTCAAATACTAGGGAGTTGGTATTTCGCATATATGCATACACCTTTGGATGTCAATATTATGTCCTAAACTTTCATTAAGAAAGTAGATCTAGAACCGAAGTTATTTAACAATCAATTTGTCATAATGCTGCCCAGAGTGCAGCCCAAGCGCAGCCGCTAATTCATGTATGCAGTAAGCGGCGCGCGTGCTTGTGTATGTTTATGTGTGCGTGTGTGTGTGCACGCAGAGGGTAATATGTACCGGTAAAAGATATAAGCTAGATTGTTTAAAACACTGCCTCGGACTTGGTTCAGGGGATCTCGTAGTCGGGCAGACCCGACTAGAGCTTTCTTACTTGTTTCATAATTTTGTAGAAACGGTCAAGCCTAACGTCTATGTCAATTTTTGGAACTCTAGGTGGAAAATTGTAGAAGATATAGTTTTTTCCGATTTTCCACGCCCCTAGCGGGCGTAGATATATATTTTTTATGTTTTTTTCTAGGGGTGGTTGATAGAAATATATGTTTTAGGTTTCAAGACTCTGGCTTTAACAGCGTCCACAATATTGAAGGATTTATGTTAAGAACTATATAGACTTTCCCGATTTGCCACGCCCCAAGTAGGCGTGGATATATAACTTTTTGATCAATCTGAAGGGGAGGCATATACTTTCCAAATTTGGATACTCTAGCTTGAAAACTGTAGAAGATATAGTTTTATCCAATTTTTCTCGCCCCAAAGGGCGTAGCTATCTAATCTATATCTTTTTGTATTTGGGTGCAACTCAAGAGTATATATTCCAAATTTTAAGTCTCTGACTTTAATAACATCGAAATTATCCCACTAAAACATTTCTTAAAACCGATCTTTCCTATGGGAGCTATAGGACATAGTCGTCCGATCCGGATGATTCCGAGTTTACAATGCATGCAGCAGATTCCAGCCAATGTGCAAAATTTCAGTTCTGTAGCTCTTATAGTCTTGGAGGAGATTGCGTTGATCCAGACAGACGGACAGACGGACATGGCTATATCAACTCAGCTCGTCTTGTTGATCAAGAATATATATACTTTATATGGTCGGAGATGCTTCCTTCTCTGCGTTGCAAACTCCTGACAAAAATTAATATACCCTTTTTGCAAGGGTATAAAAAACACCTGGACACGATCTAACAGATGGAAAAGTTCTTCGAGCGCTACCAGAATCAACACTGGACTACTAATGTTTCGCATTCGACATTTTCCCTCTAGCTGGAATCGTGCTGTGATTGTGATGATTCCAAAGCCCGGCAAACCCAAATTAGCCTCTTGCCACTAAAGTGTTCGAAAGAATATTACTTGGTCGAGTACTGACACACCTGGGAAACCGAGAGGCCATTCCTAAACAACAGTTTGGGTTTAGGAGGCAACATGGAACACCGGAACAGTTACACAGAGTGGTACACCACATCCTGGGCGCCTTCGAAAGCAAGCAGTATTGCTCTGCCGTTCTTTCTCGACGTCCAGCAGGCCTTCGACAAAGTCTGGCATTTGGGACTACTACAAAAGATAAGAACAGCCTGGCTTCTTATTTAAGTGGAAGAACATTCCAAGTGTCTAAGGTGGAGAAACTCTATACCAGTCAGAGCTCGAGTAATTCAAGGTAGTATCCTCGGACCAACGCTGTACACACTGTACACGGCAGATATGCCAACTGTCAGCGCTGAGACTGATAGCGAAATACGCAAATGATACAACTATCATCTCGCCTGACTGCTGCCTTCAAGTAGTATCCGCATCCCTTCAGGCATATTTGCTCTCCTTTAAAAATTGGACCAAAAGGTACTGCATCACCATTAATGCACAAAAATCGGTACATACGACTTTTGCCACATGAAGAAGAGATTGTCCTGAGGTGACAGAAGACAGACACAGACAGACAGAAACGACACGACACGACACGAAACGACACTACACGACACGACAGACACGACACGACACGACAGAAACGACGCGACAGACACGACACTACAGAAACGACACAACAGACACGACACGACAGACACGACACGACAGACAGACACGACAGACATACACGACAGACATACACGACAGACAGACACGACAGAGAGACACGACAGAGAGACACGACAAAAACGACACGACAGACACGACAGAGAGGACAGGCAGAGAGGACAGACAGACACTACAGACAGACACGACAGACAGACACGACAGGCACAACAGACAGACACGACAGACAGACACGACAGACAGACACAACAGACAGACACGACACGACAGACACGACACGACAGACACGACACAACAGACACGACACAACAGACACGACGGACAGACACGACAGACACGACAGACAGACAGACACGACAGGCACGACAGACAGACAGACAGACAGACAGACAGAACTAACAGACAGACAGACAGACAGACAGTCAGTCAGACAGACAGACAGACAGACAGACAGGTAGACAGACAGACAGGCAGGTAGACATACCGACAGGTAGACAGGCCGGCAGGTAGAGAGACAGGCAGATAGACAGGCAGGTAGACAGACAGACAGGCATACAAACAGACAGACAGGCAGACCGACAGGCAGGTTGACAGACAAACAGGCAGACAGACAGGCAGAAAGACGACAGACAGGCAGGCAGACAGACACACAGGCAGACAGACACACAGGCAGACAGACAGACAGACAGGCAGGCGGATAATGAGACAGACAGTCAGATGGACAATCAGACAGACGGACATGGCTATTTCAACTCATCTGATCAAAAATATATATACAGTGGATCACACCTTATTTCGTGCAGCCCAAAAATAAAATTTTAAACTCGGATATCAGCTAAACCATGAAAGCTAGAAAATTATTTTAAGCGCAGTTTTTTTCTATAGTCTTTCATTAAATCAATAGCCACTCAATTTTTTTTCATTTTGCTAATAACACTTACAACTAAAGAAAACAAAATAAATTTACTATTTTAGGGTCACAGCTTATTTCGTGCAGAAACTTTATGTACACATAAATGTGGGTTTTTGTATATGTATATACAAACAAGTAAGAAAGCTCTAGTCGGGTCACAGCCCGACTACGAGATCCCCTGAACCAAGTCCGAGCTGATGTTTTAAACAACCTAGCTTACATATTTTATCTATACATATTACCTCTGCGCGCATATACACATGCACACATACACACATGCACACATATACACATGCACACATTTGTATACACATGCACACATATACATACCATGCACACAGAAACGCGCGCGCTGATTACTGCGTAGTTGATTTGAATGTATGTGTGCACACGTACAGGCTGCTGCCGCGTGCTTATACAATGTTTCCTTTAATAACTTCTGTAATACTTAACGGATTTGAATGCAATTTTCTGCATTGAATGCTATTAATTTATTGAAAATACGGTTTTCACTAAAAAATTTGAAAAAATTAAATTGTGGCTTTGATCATTTTTTTTATTAATAAATTTTTTTTGTAAAATGTGGAGCCGGTATCCAAAATATGAAAAAATAGAAAATGTATTTTATTTATAAAAAGCTAAGAACAAAATTTGGTAGCTCTAGCTAAAAATATGTAAAAGATATGGTCAAAAAACTGAATCTTGATAACGTTTTAAATCGATAACATTGAAACGGAAAAATTTATCGAATATTTAAAACAAACTCGATATTTTCGCTGTATACACAGACCATCATGCAAAATTTGAAGTCTCTAGCTCTTATAGGTTCTGAGATCGACGCGTTCATACATACGGACAGACGGACAGACGGACAGACGGACAGACGGACGGACGGACGGACAGACAGACGGACAGGGCTAAATCGACTCAGCTCGTCACCCTGATCAAGAATATATATACTTTGTGGGGTCTGCCACGCCTCCTTCTGCCTGTTACATACTTTTTGCAAAACCATTATACCCTGATTTCCCATTTTCAATGGGTTCAGGGTATAACAAGTAAGAAAGCTCTAGTCGGGTCTGCCCGACTACGAGATCCCCTGAACCAAGTCCGAGGCAGTGTTTTAAACAATCTAGCTTATATCTTTTACCGGTACATATTACCCTCTGCGTGCACCCACACACGCACACATATACATACACAAGCACGCGCGCCGCTTACTGCGTAGATGATTTAGCGGCTACGCTTGGGCTGCATTCTATGCAGCATTATGAGAAATTCATTGTTAAATAACTTCGGTTCTAGATCTACTTTCTTAATGAAATTTTCAGGACATAATATTGACATCTAGAGGTGTATATATACGAAATCCCAACTCCCTAGTATTTGAAATACGTTTTTTCCACTTATGGGGCTAATGGGGAGAGGTATCCAAAATTTAATAAGTTTATTATCTGTATTTACATCACAGCAACCTACATAGTCAATTTGGCGTCTCTAGGTATTATGGTCTAAAAGTTATAGCTTAAAAACAAAGTCAAAATATCGATTGTTATCGATAATAAGGAAATAGGATGAGTTATCGAAAAAAAAAATAAACTTGTACTGCGTATGGTATACAAGAATATATATCTAAAATCTCAAATCTCTAGCTTTTGTGGTTTACGAGATCACTGCGTTCATACGGACGGACAGACGGACAGACGGACAGACGGACAGACGGACAGACGGACGGACGGACAGACGGACAGACGGACATGGCTAGATCGACTCAGCTCGTCGTCCTGATCAAGAATATATATACTTTATGGGGTCTGCCACGCCTCCTTCTGCCTGTTACATACATTGTCACAAAACCATTATACCCTGAATTCCCATTTTCAATGGGTTCAGGGTATAAAAAAGCTCAGTGGAAACGGTAAGGCGAGTATTGCGGAATAATGACTCTCTTGGTCGAGTAGCACGAAAGAAGCCGTTCATAAATGCAAAAAACAAGCTCTGCAGGCTGAACTTCGCCAAAGATCACGTAAATCGACCGCTATCATTGTGGAATGATGTGATTTTTGCAGATGAGTCCAAATTCAATTTATTTGGCTCCAATGGAAACCAATATGTTTGGCGTCGGCCAAATACAGAGCTCCAAAGCAAACACCTTAAGCCCACGGTAAAGCACGGCGGTGGAAGCGTAATGGTTTGGGCCTGCATGGCAGCTTCAGGTTTTGGAAAGCTAGTTTTCGTAGATGGCATAATGGACAAAAATGGGTACCTTTAAATATTAAAGTACAATTTGCTAGAAAGTGGCAATGATCTGGGCCTTGGAGGACGTTTTAGATTCTACCAAGATAATAAGCTGTTACCCTAAAATAGTAAATTTATTTTGTTTTCTTTAGTTGTAAGTGTTATTTAGCAAAATGAAAAAAAAATTAAGTGCCTATTGATTTAATGAAAGACTATAGAAAACAAGTAAGAAAGCTCTAGTCGGGTCTGCCCGACTACGAGATCCCCTGAACCAAGTCCGAGGCAGTGTTTTAAACAATCTAGCTTATATCTTTTACCGGTACATATTACCCTCTGCGTGCACCCACACACGCACACATATACATACACAAGCACGCGCGCCGCTTACTGCGTAGATGATTTAGCGGCTACGCTTGGGCTGCATTCTATGCAGCATTATGAGAAATTCATTGTTAAATAACTTCGGTTCTAGATCTACTTTCTTAATGAAATTTTCAGGACATAATATTGACATCTAGAGGTGTATATATACGAAATCCCAACTCCCTAGTATTTGAAATACGTTTTTTCCACTTATGGGGCTAATGGGGAGAGGTATCCAAAATTTAATAAGTTTATTATCTGTATTTACATCACAGCAACCTACATAGTCAATTTGGCGTCTCTAGGTATTATGGTCTAAAAGTTATAGCTTAAAAACAAAGTCAAAATATCGATTGTTATCGATAATAAGGAAATAGGATGAGTTATCGAAAAAAAAAAATAACCTTGTACTGCGTATGGTATACAAGAATATATATCTAAAATCTCAAATCTCTAGCTTTTGTGGTTTACGAGATCACTGCGTTCATACGGACGGACAGACGGACAGACGGACAGACGGACAGACGGACAGACGGACAGACGGACGGACGGACAGACGGACAGACGGACATGGCTAGATCGACTCAGCTCGTCGTCCTGATCAAGAATATATATACTTTATGGGGTCTGCCACGCCTCCTTCTGCCTGTTACATACATTGTCACAAAACCATTATACCCTGAATTCCCATTTTCAATGGGTTCAGGGTATAAAAACTGCGTTTAAAATAATTTTCTAGATTTCATGGTTTAGCTGATATCCGAGTTTAAAATTTTATTTTTGGGCTGCACGAAATAAGGTGTGATCCACTGTACATATATGTCGCATAATCAACACAGCTTAACGACTGTGCGTGCGTTTGCAAGTCGCTGCAATGCAATAGATTTGGCATATTGTGAAATTATTAATGCTAATGCGCAATTTAGAAGTTCTATTACTGTTAAGCGAGGCGACGGCGGGGCACGCTGTCGCTGAGTGTAGTCTAACTTGCGTTTGCAAAACAACAGAAGCATAGATCGATGCGTAAATAAGAGAGTCAGTTCAGTTGAGGTCAGACAGTGGCATGCGCAAGTTAGAATTCGCTTCGCTAAACGACAAATAAAATCATCGACATGATAGATTAGCAAAACGATACAAGTGTATCTCCGACATATTCTTTATATTGTCGGAGATGCTTTCTTCTCTCCGTTACAAACGTCTCACCAAAATTTATATACTTTTTGGCAAGGGTATAAAGATATGTAGTATATATAGCTACGCCCATGTGGGGCGTGGTAAATCGGATAAATCTGTATCTTCAACAGTTTGAAAGCTAGAACCCCAAAATTTGACATATAACTTACTGTTACACTCCTTAGATCATTGACGTACGCCTACTGGGGGCGTGGTTTAAACGCTGTCATAACCAAATTTTGCAGTTAGATTACTGTTGATCCCTTCTAATGATAAAAGTAAACTAGGCAGTCGTTTCAGCGCGAGTTTTTGTAGCGCCCGACTGCAAAGGTCTTACTTGTTCTATATGATGTCTTTGCTTGCAGCAGCGCTTTAATTGCTCCGCTCAAAAGTATGCAACAAATAATATAAGTACGAAAAAGTGTTCGTACAATTGAAGTGTTTAAAAATCTTTGCATTGCCCCACGGGGCGGGCAGTCGATGCCACCACGTTTGAGTGAACATTTTTCTGAAGTACCCGAGCAGAAATGAAAAGCACGCTGAACAAATTTATTTGACTTATAGGTTCCTGTTGCCTTCGTCTATAGGTTGACCAAACATTATAAATATATACAATATCTGTATATCATCAGTAAAAACTGTATCTTAATCAATTTTACACCTAGAGACCCAAAAATTAACAAATACGTTAATATTGACATCTTCTACCAATTTATAAAAAAAGTAGATGTAGAACCGAAGGTAGTTAACAATCAATTTCTTATAATCTGCCCAGAATGCAGCCCAAGCGCAGCCGCTAAATCATCTACGCATGTATATGTGTACGTGTGTGTGTGCGCGCACACATAATAGATGTAAGCTAGGTTATTTAAAACACCACCTCGGGCTTCGTTCAGCCGATCTCCTAGTCGGGCAGACCCGACTAGAGCGTTCTTACTTGTTTTATTAAGCAGCAACTATTTACACAAACTATCTTCCACAAATTTTCAAAATTTAAATAGAAAGTGCCATACAAAATAGTCGGAAGTAGTTGATTTTAGCAGTTAGAAGTTGCAATCGGAGTTGGTTAAATTTGGAATTATTATGAATATTTAAATTTTATTAGTATTGTTTATTAATTCTTTTTTTACTTGAGGATTTAGTGAAATGTACTCTTCAACGATGTCTAGTATATCTACTGCTCTTTCTTTTCAGTTTTTCGTGGGTAAGTTGCATCTTAATATTCCGAAATCTATAATATTTATGATACTTATTTAAGTTTTTATATTTATATATTTTAAAAATTATTGCACATTATATATTAAGACTAATTCTAATACATATTTGAGTATATGTATGTAAATGTATATTTATATACATACATATGCATGCATTGATGTGACGCCTCCTCAATCTTTAAGTTTTTAAATTTAAACAATAAAAAGCTGAAATATATATTTAAGGGACAGAATTTTCTAACTTATAATCAGTTATCTAATGAATTGATTTAAGTAATTACTTTTTAAAATTATACTCAACAACAGCATCGTACTGGATCTGCTTTACTATCACACTGTATTGTTTTTTCCATTTTTTGAGTAGAATTTGAAAAAATTTTTATCTTTTTCAACATACAATTGGAACCGAAAATTAATCACAACCTCATTTCACATTGTATTGTGCTTTTATCCTTAGTTCCATTGAAGTGATCGAAATAATTAAAATTTTAAAAGATTTTTTTAGATAGATATTTAAGTACTTTTTAAACACATTTAAGATTTTTTTAGATAGATATTTAAGTACTTTTAAAACACATACACACTCGTATTAATTTATTTACATCATTTCTAAGATTCATAAGTACATATGTTAATTATATTTGAATGTATGTATGCTTATGTATGTAAATATGTATGTAATCAATCAATGGATTATCTGTGTTGATGTAAAAAACAATACAGTGTCATAATTTTCCTATACACCTAGTCATAATCAATGCGTGTATATACCAAGAAGGATGTGAGAGATTATTTCGATTATGTGACTAATTGTAACCATGAATTCAAACATTTGTTACTAAGATGCTGATAATTAAATCTTGTATATATAGAAGAACATGATGAGATGTCTAAAAAAACTACATGCATACATAATTTTTTATTTATGTATTCATATTATCTATTCATATTCGATATATATGTATACCTATATATGTAAACATATATATATATATATATAGAATATATATATATATATATATATATATATATATATGTTAGGATTAGTAATTATACTTGGATTTTTTGTGTTTCTTATGTAGATCTTTCGATATATATATATGTATATATGTATATATATTTATATATATATATGTTAATATATGTTAATATAAATATGTTAATATGGATACAGATACAGATCGTCCTAATCATCGTAATTACTAACTAATAACTAAGTAAATGAATATTTTGCTATGGCATTGGTGCATAAATGGCACAAAAATTGGAGCGAACAATTCTCGTCGACTACGAAACACTCTATCAAAATAATATTTATATATATATATATGCGTGTGTATGTGTGTGTAATGGCACTTGAACAGAAACTTAAAGAGCTATACTAAGATTCTAACTTCGATTGAGCTTTTTTTATATTTACAAGCAAAAACTGAAATCAAAGCGGAGAAGAGTGAATCCCAATCCGAATCCGCATCTGAATACCGGCTAGGAAGCCATTGCCTTTCGCTTTGTAAATTTCCTTGCATTTATATATATAGCATAGTTATTATATATGTATATATGCATATATATTTGCGAGAGGCTTGTCATCATGTTTCTTAGTCGTCATCACGCAGCGATGACATTTCCATATCCTCCGTTGAGAAACCCGATGGTGACAAGCTTTCAGGCGGATAATAATAGCTGCTGCTACTGCTAGCGACGGGTCCGTCCAGCATTAGTGCTGTCGGCGGCGGCGTCTCACAATCGTCGACAATCCCTTGGCTCATCTCCTGCAGATGGTAGGCAGCAGCAGCAGCGACTGCCGCTGCCTGTACTGCAGAAGTTGCCTCATGACCATGGCCATGTCCATGGCCGGAATCGGAGCTGGCACCCGTCGGACCTGGACCACCTGAACCGCTGCCTCGACACCAAAGCTGTCGCATCTCCGCACGTCTATTGCGCATCAGAACCTTGTACTCTGATATTCTCATTTTTTTGCCATCGACAATGCACGTGCGCTTGGGACGGGGACGATAACGATAGTCGGGATGCTGCTCCATATGCAACTTGGACAGACGCGATTGCTCCTCGTAGTAGGGCTGCTTGTCTGCGTTCGACATTGCCTTCCAGCGGGCGCCCAAAATTTTCGATATATTTGAATTGTGCATGTCCGGGCATGCTTTCAATATTTTTCGCCTCTCATCCTTAGCCCAGACCATGAACGCGTTCATTGGTCTCTTAATGTGCGGCTTGCTATGTCCATGCCCGTGTCGCTGAGGCTGTGCACCCATTTGGCTATGGCCATGAGCTTGGCATTCCACATCCAAAGCAGCTGACCGCTCCGAACTGGTACCACAGCTGTTTAACGAATCCCGACTTGTCCGGGCCACTCGAGCACTCGACCCTCCGACCCTTAATCCGCTGCCGGAACCACCGCTCGATAAACTCGAATTCGGCTCTGGGACACTACCACTGGTTGCGCTCCATATACGGCCCTGAAAAAAGATGATCAAAAATTAATTTTTATATTGAATTTATTTTTATACCCTAAACCCATAGAAAATGGAAATTCAGGCTCAGAAAGAGTGGCACACCGCTTAAGTATATATACTCTTGATGAGGCGCAACAGCCGAGTCGGTCTAGCCGTGTCGGTCTGTCTTTCCGTATGTATGAACACGTCGATCTCCGAACCTGTAAGAGGTAGAGACTTTTACTCGAGGGACCTCAAATATATATCGAACTCATCAAGTTTGACCGATTAGTTTCCAGTTTTTATGATATCGATTAGAAACGTTATCGAGATTAGAAATGGACGTCAGGATCGCGAATTTCGACAATCCGGCGGGTCACAAAAAAATTTTCGGGATCGGGCGGGATGGAAAAGATTCTGAAAAAGTCCACGACGGTCGGGATAAGTGCTTGCCCGAAATTCCCGAATAATATTATTCCAATTCTATTAGAATTTTGGAACAAAAGAGGATCACATCGTAGAGAAGAAAATTTTGCAAAAATATTATTTTTAAATAAGAAATTGTATCTACCATAAGAGTTCTATTTGTTGGGCCAATCTGGTGGGAAAATAAAAAATTATTTCGGGGCTGGATGGGTAATGAACGAATTTCTTTGCCGATCCTATCTCTAATCGAGATTCAGTTTTTATACCCTGAACCCATTGAAAATGGGAATTCAGGGTATAATGGTTTTGTGACAATGTATGTAACAGGAAGAAGGAGGCGTGGCAGGCCCCATAAAGTATATATATTCTTGATCAGGACGACGAGCTGAGTCGATCTAGCCATGTCCGTCTGTCCGTCCGTATGAACGCAGTGATCTCGTAAACCACAAAATCTAGAGATTTGAGATTTTAGATCTATATTCTTGTATACCATACGCAGTACAAGTTATTTTTTTCGATAACTCATACTATTTCCTTATTATCGATAACAATCGATAGTTTGACTTTATTTTTAAGCTATAACTTGAAGACCATAATAGCTAGAGACACCAAATTGACTATGTAGGTTTGTATGATGAAAATACAGATAATAAACATTTAGAATTTTGAATACCTCCCCCATTAGCCCCAAAAAAAGTAAAAAACGTATTTCAAGTACTAGGGAGTTGGTATTTAGATGTGTCCTGAAAATGTCATTAAGAAAGTAGATCTAGAACCGAAGTTATTTAACAATCAATTTCTCATAATGCTCATAATGCCCAAGCGCAGCCGTTAAATCATCTACGCAGTAAGCGGCGCGCGTGATTGTGTATGTATATGTGTGCGTGTGTGTGTGCGCGCAGAGGGTAATATGTACAGATAAAAGATGTAAGCTAGATTGTTTAAAACACCGCCTCGGACTTGGTTCAGGGGATCTCGTAGTCGGGCAGACCCGACTAGAACGTTCTTACTTGTTTTGAGTATATCTTTAACATTTTTTAAGCGAAAGTCACCAAATTTTCGATTCTTGTTTATAAATTACATTTTCGATTTTTGATAACGGCTCTATATTTTAAATATAAATAAATAATAAATATAGAAAATTTTTATTTAAAAATTTTTACATTTTTAGGAATTATGACAATATTTTTTGCAGTCAGAAATTTTTTTACGGTGACTGATTCGGAAATCTATTTGTATACTCGATCACGAAGGGAAAAGAGTATATTGGTTTTGTGCATATTCCGTCTTGCTGTCCGTCCGTCTGTCTGTATGAACGTAGCATTTGGACACCTTTGAAGCTAGAGACTTAAAATTTGGAATATATACTCGTCAGAACCGGCGTCAAGTTTAAATGTTTCTCTCATACGCCCACAGGGGGCATGGCAAATCGGGAAATACTATATCTCTTTAAACAAAAACACTGTTATTTTGGTGCAAGGCGTAAAAAATCCGAAAATCAATACTACATTAAATTTATCTCTTTTTACTCCGTGATGGAATATATGCTATCGGTAACGCCCGACTGAAATGTTCTTACTTGTCTAAAAATATTTTTGACTTTACGGTTTTTTGACCTTTAATGTTCCCGAAAAAAGGGGCTCCTTTTACTTTGAGGTTATAATATATACCAATGCAATTGCTTTAAAGAGCAGCTGGGCGCGTATTATTCACAGATACTTTTGTTGTAATCATTGGTAATCGTACTTACGCGGGTTTGCAAGTAGCTGGCCTCAACATCAGCAAACAAGGAAACGGATGCGGATTGATGCGAATGATGGGCAGTGACGGGGACGGCTTGGCCGAGTTGCTGCCAGTTCAAAGGTGGGCTGGGTACAATGGGTGTTAGGCGGTCACACTCCCGCTCGCGCTGATCTCTCAAACCAGCGCTGATGGGTGACGAGCCAGGTGAACCTTTGGGTTTTGATAGGTTAAGAGGTGCATCCATTTCAGTGCCTAACGCTGCAGACTCTTTGCTAGCCACATTTCGATGCTCCGCCGGCGACGATGGAAAATTTATAGAAATTGAACTATCCAGTGGGCTGTGCATTGCCAGGCCTGGCGAATCCGGTGGCGTATTGTGGCTGTATGTGTTTATGGTTGTGTGATTTCGCATTGGCGAACCCGATCTGGATGCAGCTGCTCCAGCTTCAACACTACATTCGGCGCCAGCCATCTCCAAAGCCTCCATTGAGGACTGGTCTGTTGCATCCATATTTGTATATTTTGCGTTGCTATTGCTGCTATTGTTATTAATATTATTACTATTAACATTATTATTATTATTATTGCTATTATTATTATTGTTAATGTTATTGTTATTGTTACTGGTGTTGTTATTGTTATTATTATTGTTATTATTATTTATATTATCATTATTATGATTGTTGTTATTGTTGGTGGCAGCCACTGCTGCGGCAGCCAATGCCGCCTGAATGTGAGCCGCAGCAACCGCCGCTGTTGGCCATATCGGCTGCATTGCCAGCTTGTGGGCGTGTGCGTGAGCGTGGGCGTGGTTGTGTGTATGGCCGTGACTGTGACTCTGACTGTAATGCGATTGGGCGGTCGTCACATGACCGGGCATTATGGGCAAAGGTGGACGCAGGAATGGCAGAAATGGCACTAAGTTACTCGGCAACGCAGCTACAGCTTGCTGATGCGGATGTTGATGCTGATGCTGAAGATGATTCTGCTGCTGTTGATGCTGCGTAGCAAATCGCCCTGTTCCGAATTGAGCGCTAAGTTGCTGGTGCAGCTCCTGCAGGCAGGTCTCCTGGTGCATCCGTTGCACATTCTGTAGCTGCTGCTGCTGCTGTATATTTGCCTCAATGTCCGTCATGCTTTCAAACTGTGCCTGCAACGAAAAACAAAAACGGATTCAAAATTATATACATATATAACTTATATTTACATTCCGCACATTACAAATATATGCAAATATATGTTTTCCGTACCATTTACAAAAAAAAAACATCTCTTGCCAAAGTTTGGCTCTTCAAACAAGGTCAAATAATGCAATGTAACACATGTATAATTGGACCTCCGTTACATGAAATAAAATATCCACCTATTTATTTTAAATAACCTTCAGCTAAATCAACACTTGACCATAAAATAGAATGTACTTTTTGATCGATAATAAGTAATACAAATATTTTCGAGCATGACTCTTTTGCAGATTCGTTGTACCTAACTCTAATCTAAAATCTAATATACATTTATAATTTATTATATTTCTGTCATGAATCTGAGTGAGAGAGAACGAGATAGAGAAATAAAGTATGTATATTTCTAATCAGTGCCAGATTAAATATTTCAAACTAGTCTTATTATACCGTTGTAAAAAGGGTATATTAATTTTGGTCAGAAGCTTGCAATGCACAGAAGGAAGCATTTCCGACCATACAAAGTATATATTTTCTTAATCAGCACGACGACCTGAGTTGGTATAGCATCTGGATCAATGCAATCTCCTCCTAGAGTATTAAAACTACAGAGCTTTAGTTTTGCACATAGGCGTCTTTTTGATGGCGGCATTGTATATCTCGGAATCATCCGGATCGGACGGCTTTAACCCATAGCTCCCATACAGTAGGTAGGATTTAAGGAATGTTTTTGTAGGGAAAAGTTCGTCAAGAAGTCTTAGATTAAAAATTTGGTATATGTACTCGTGTATCCCACCCTCATACAAAAATATAGTGCTAATAGCTATGCTCATTAGGGCGTGGCAAATCAGGTAAAACTATACCTGCGTGCCAAATCGCATAATACTGTCTTTCACAGTTTAAGACAAGAACATCCTAATTTGGCAAATAGGCTACTGTTGATCTGTCCTTAAATCAATCAAAAATTTATATATCTACGTATACTAGGGGCGTGGCAAATCGGGTAGTCTACATAGTGCTTATCATAAATCCTATAATATTTTGGGTGCTTTAAGAGCCAGAGGTTTGAAACTTAAAAAAAATTTGAATAAGCCACCACCGTTGCAAATCGGATAAGAATGTATTTTCTACAATTTTACACCCACTGCTTCGACAAAATTATGAAAAATTATATATATCCAGTTCGGGCGAAGAAAATCGGAGAAAACTATATCTTCGAAAGTTGTATAGCTAAAGCCCTAAAATTTGACATATATTCTATAATTTTTCACCTGAGATCAAAAAATTAGCAAATCCATCTCAGAAAAATCCTATCAGGTGTAAAATTGTAGAAGATACAGTTTTTACCGATTTGCTACGCCCCAAGAGGCAGATCTATATGGTTTTTAGGCAATCTATAGACGAGGTCAAAATTTGCAATAAAGAGATTGATCTATGTGTCAAATTTTTGGGCTTTAGCTATTAAACATTAGATTATATAGTTTATACCGATTTACCACGCCCCAAAGAGGCGGATATAAATCATTTTTTATATTTTTATTGAAGCTGTCAAGATTTGTCAATTTTAGAGTCTCTAGATGTAAAATTGTAGAAGATACAATTTTACCCGATTTGTCATTTTAATAAAGGGCGTAGCTATATATACTATATATTTCTTTGAAATATGGTCCAAATAAATATATGTTTCATGTTTCAACTCTCTGGCTCAAACAACCAAAATATTAGAAGATTTATGTTGAGCACTATATAGACTTTCCTGATTTGATGCGTCCCTGGTAGACGTAAATATAAAATTTTTTGACAAATCTTAAATGAAGGTTAACAGAAGTCTATTTGCCGAATTTGGGTGTTATACCTTCATAACTGTGGAAGATACAGCTTTACGCGATTTGCCACGCCCCTAATAGGCGTAGCTATATATAAAATATATTTTCATAGGGGAGTGCAGTACACGAATAAATATTCCAAACTTGAAGTATTAGACTTCATTATTAACTTAACTTCTGACCTATTAACTTCGCCGAAGTTATCCCACTAAAACATTTCTTAAAACCGATCTGTCCTATGCGAACTATAGGATATAGTTGTCCGATCCGTATGATTCCGAGATATACAATGCCTGCAGCAGATTCCTATGTGCACAATTTCAGCTCTGTAGGTTCAATAGTCTCCGAGGAGATTGCGTTGATCCAGACAGACAGACAGACAGACAGACAGACAGACGGACAGACGGACAGACGGACATGGCTATATCAACTCAGCTCGTCTTGATGATAAAGAGTATATATACTTTATGTAGTTGGAGATGCTCTGCGTGCAAACTTCTGACCTAAATTAATGTACCCTTTTTGCAAGGGTATAACAAGTTAGAGCATTGCAGTTGGGCGCTATCGACTGCATTTATACTCACTCATGGTGAAAAGTCAGCTTAATAAATTGAAATATTATCAGTAGAGGGGATCAACAGTAATCTAGCTGCAAAATGTGGTATTCCCAGCATCAAAGCTGTGGAAGATATAGTTTTTTCCGATTTGCTTTGTATTAATAGATATAGCATTTCCCGACAGACTGACAGACAGCAAGACAGACATTGCACAAAACCAATACACTCTGTTCACTTTGTGAACGAGTATAATGAGCAAATGGCTTTTGTGTAATGACATTGAAGCTAGAACTCGTGTAATAAAATATTACTATTATGTGGTCACTTCTCTTCACTTATCTTTCATACGAAAGATATATTAAATAGATATTGTAAATATGGATAGCAAAAAAATCCGATTTTACAGTTGGATCACAATTTATCACCTCTACCGCTCGGTTCATAACCTTCTTTTTTGCAAACTGCATATATATAAAATGTATATACGTATCGTATCTGAAAAATCTGAAAAGGAAGACTAATAATTGCACATTATTTGAAAACTGTATTTTATACCATCTATATATTTAAACCTTTCAAAGACAAACCTTTACAAATCTATGAAATATATAGCCGCTGATATTTACAGATGGACGGACATTTTTGAAGACTATATGTATATGAATCAGCGTGATATTCTTACTACATATTACAAGAACCTTACGTACGGAAAATAAAATAAATTTATTTACGGATTACTTTCAAATGAGTTAATTTTAAAAGCACTTTCTTTATAATTGAGTGGATTAGGTATTAATTAGAGTTCGTATATGATTAAAACACTTTTCACTAGCTAGCTCTCGGCATCAGCTACTTTTGTACGTACGGAATCGTGGCTTAACAATGACCGGTCGATCGTGTATCGACAGAGAAACAGTTACATATAAATATATGCATGTGTCAGTGTATGTGTGAAAGTGTGTTGGCGCACTTAGATGTAACCGTAACCGTCAATTGTCTCACGACGTAGTCTTCGCGAGTCAGGGAGCACCTCGCATAAGCCCCTCGCGTGATTGGCTGGAACAGTGAACTTGCTTCTGTTGCTGTTGCTGACGCTTTTGTCTTTTCCAACACAATGAAATATCCATACCGACGCGAGCAACGAGTAGAGCCGCGCCTCCGTTTTAGTCCCAACTGTTCGTGCGCAAGGCAACGCTGAAGCCAAAGACAGAGCCAAAACGTTTTGCGTTTGTCCCTTAAATTTACTGTTGTGTTACTCTGTTACCTTGCCGTTTGGAGAGGGCCTGAGCTCCGTAAGAGGTTGGCACTCGCACTCCCATTCGTATTCGCATTCGTGCCAGCATTTACTGTTAGCATTGACACATCACAGAGAACTGATGCCGGCGCTATGAAAATTCTTTTTGCTTTGATATAACACTGCAATTGTCTTGCTGCCCGTTACTGCGCATGTCCACGTTAGTGGGAGTTAGTACTAGAGAGAGTAATTCTTCTCTGACGTCACAGCCTTTAAGAGTAAATTTACTATTTGCTCGTTGTATTTTGGTTTACAGATTCTCAGTATGTACAATCCGTCCGAGGTGTGAGTGCATGAAAATGGTGTATTCATAGTGTTGCGCAGAGAGAGAGAGTGAGAGTGAGAGACAGAGAAAAAGAGTGAGATAGAGAGACAGAGAGAGAGAGAGAGAGGGAGAGCGAGAGAGAAGATGCCGGAGAGAAAAGGTGCGCCGGGACTCTCATTCTCAACTTATCTTCGAGCTTGATGGGCGCACTCAATTGTTGGTACGCGATTTCATTGCTCACACATTGTTGCACTGAATTACGAGCATTCGCTCTTTTCTTTGGTTTTCTGTGTTTATATGGTTGGTGGCGCATCTTTTCCGTGTCAAATATATTCATCCACACACATACACACACTTTGACTGTATATACATATTACTGTTCTTTATATATACATACAAATATTCATTCACATGTACCACCGATATATACATATCTGCATTCATATGTACATATGTGTATACGTATTTCTATAAAATCTGCAGCTGAGCAAAAAACAAACAAACAACAACATCCCTCGTTGTTGCCACCCAGTTCAAAAATCAATAGAATGCGAATGTGAAGGCAGCGCGAATTGGAGAACATCATCGTACAAAGGCCATTGTTTCACATATACGAAGCTGAAACTGAATCTGAAGCTCCTCCCACATCGTG